>CAJQZJ010005020.1:11546051-11574914 GCA_907164525.1 Lophiomys imhausi
TGTGTGTGTGTGTGTGTGTGTGTGTGTGTGTGTGTGTGTGTGTGTGTTTGTGTCTGTGTATGTGTGTAGTGCTAAGATCAAGTCACAAGCATTTTGCATGCCAGGCAAGTCCTCTATTATTCTGCTACATCCCAGTGCGTACTTTATTGAAATAAGTTCTATGTAACTCAAGCTGGTCTTGAACTCATGATATTCCTACTTTGGCTGCCAGGGTACTAAGGTTACAGGGATGCATATCCACATGTTCCAGGTATTATACTTATCAATTCTTTTTTAATTCTAACCAAATTTGTAAATTGCAGTGAGGTTTGTCTTGTATAGGTGAGATTTTGTACTTGCTTTAAGCAGTATTCTGACCTAGGGAAGAGCTTTGGCGAAATAACCGCTAGTTTCCAGGCAGGTGCAGAAAGACAGGGGAAAACATTATTCCAGTTGAGGAATAGAGAAAGGAAATTGATACAAGACAATGCACTTAATACATGATACACAGTCATCAAATATTAAGATCACTGCCAGAGATTGGAGTAATAAATTAACAATCATGGGCATATGTACTAAACACAGAACATTTGAACTGAATGGGTCTTGAAAAACCTAAGTGTTAAGAGAAAAGAGTTTTTTAACTACATATGATGTCCCATAACTTATTCATATAAGTTCTTTTTACAGGACAACTTTGCTGTTTTAGTTTGGGGGTTTATAATCAATGGTGTTATGGAAAATCTATACACAAATCATTTTGCCCACAGCAAATAATTTCCTTGGGCAAAATTCCTAGGTTTCTTGAATTCCTGGCAAACACAGTAAGATCTCCAGGCTTAGATAATGAACACATCACTCATTCTTACAAAGAGCACATCACCATAAATTATAATTTCAGACTCTCCTGTGATGAAGAATGCCAACTTCAGGTTTGCATTGTGGACAGTTATCCAAGCTTGTGTTTCAGATCTCATCAACTTGGCAGAAACAGGTCTGCCTATAGTACTCAAAAGTGGTTTGTTACTGTTGCTAATAGGGAGTGTAATACATATTCCTACCTGCTGACAGTTTTAAATGGAGCAGTGGGAAATTACATTTCACCAGGTATCAAATGAAGCAGTTACAAATCAAATGGCACAGAGTTTTGGATTTTTCTAGTATTTTCTTTTTTGGCACCATGCAATGGTTGATAGTGGCTCTTCTGTCTTCACCTTGCTTTATTCTCATGAGCTTCTTGGGGTCCCACTGTATCCAAAAGAGACTAAAATTACTTTGTAAGTGGGTAAAAATACTGTTTTAATCTTTGTGAAAGCAAGAAACTCAATAAAAACTCATTACAATGCAATGGCTCAAAATAGAATTTTGAGTCAGGTTCATTATCAGAGAAACTCCCTTTCAAAATGGCAACAATAGTATAGACATCTCTTTGTGGATGGTTCATGCATAGAGTCTTTTCAGTACTACTTCCTAGCTGATATGCAGTGGCTAGACTTTAGGTGGATATAGTAATATTTACCTTTCTGCTTCCATAGTATACAGATTAGAAAAGAAGTTATACTCCCTGGAGTGATTTTCTCATTTCAAAACCTGTTATGAAGACATGGGTCTTCAGATGCAGTTTTATAAAGTACACAAATCTATATCTTAACTAATTTCATGATATTGCTTAGCATTTTATACCTGAAATTCCATGGGAAGGACTATTAGTGTGCCAAAAAATCAGTAAGATAAAACCTTTTTCATAGTAGGAAAATAATTTTAGGAATGTATCTTATTTATTTTGTTGGTTTGTTTTTGTTTTTTTATGTTTATTTATTATTTCAGGTTACATCTGCATTACAGTAAACTCTTTCAACCCCTCCCAGTCCTACCCTCCCACCCTCTATCCCCCATCCTTTCCATCCTACTCCTCCAGAGTGGAGTGTCCCTACATATCAGTACCCTGCCCCAGTTCAGCAGTCATATGAGGGCCAAGAGCCCCCTCATACACTGGGGACCTACAAGGCAGCACCACTAGGGCAAAGTGTCTCATTGACAGGTAACAAAGTCTATGTTCCTGTTCCCTTTGGTGCATTGGCTGTAGTATAGTTATCCTGTACTGTATGGCTAAAATCCGATTATAAGTGAATAGATGCCATGTGCATCCTTTTGAGTCTGGGTTAGCTCACTCAGGATGAGCTTCTCGAGTTCCATCCATTTGGCTGAAAATTGCATGATTTCATTGTTTCTGATGGCTGAGTAGTATTCCATTGTGTAGTTGTACCACAGGTTTTTTTTTATCCGTTCCTTGGTTGGGGGACATCTGGGTTGTTTCCAGTTTCTAGCTATTACAAATAAGGCTGCTATGAACATAGATGAGGAGACTTCTGTGTGGTACGGTGAGGAGTCATTTGGAGTATACCCAGAAGTGTACTGTCTTGAGTGAGGCAGAGCTATTCCAAGTTTTCTAAGATATCGCCAGACTGACCTCCATAGTGGTTGCACAAGCCTGCACTCCCACCAGCAATGGAGGAGTGTTTCCCTTTCCCTACACCCTTGCCAGCCTGTGCTGTCATTTGAGCTTTTGATCTTAGCCATTCTGACAGGTGTGAGATGGAATCTCAGAGTCATCTTGAGCTGCATTTCTCTGAAAATTAAGGATGTTGAGCATTTCTTCAAGTGTCTCTCAACCATTAGGGATTCTTTCTTTGTGAATTCTCTATTTAGCTCTGTTCCCCATTTTTTGATTGGATTATTTGGTTTTTTGGCATTTAATTTTCTTGAGTTCTTTGTAGATTTTGGATATTAGCCCTCTGTCAGATGTGGGGTTGGTGAAGATCTTTTCCCAATCTGTAGGCTGCCGTTTTGTTCGAATGACAGTGTCTTTGGCCTTACAGAAGTGTTTCAGTTTCATGAGGTCCCATTTATTGATTGTTGGTCTTAGGACCTGAGCTGTTGGTGTTCTGTTCAGGAAGTTGTCACCTGTGTTGATGAGTTTGAGTTCAAAATAAGTAATCTCTTCTTTATGTCATTTACATTAGATATTTTGTCACAATAATGGCAAGTCTAACAGAGGGTATATGAAGAATTGAAGTCTCCATCCAACAGTAAGATGAGAACTGAGATTGTTGGCCCAACAGGCAGAAACATAGCTGGATCCTGTCAACTGTGAAAATAATTTTGAAAGCAATCCACTCCATCAAACCTGTTGATGAGATTTTTACACCCTAGAAGATCTCATTTAAGATCTTATGAGAGAACTTGAAACAATAAAACATGTAAAAGACATGACCAAATTTCTGACTCATAGAAACTATAAAACAGTTTGTACTGTTTTAAACTGTTAGTAATGTTAATTTGTTATGCAACAAAAGTTAATACACACAATATGCAAGAATGCTTTCAAATCGATAAGAAAACTCATCTCTTAATAAAAAGAAAAATCAATTCTGTTTATTCTGTATATCACTAATTTCCTTAGAATATGAAACAGGATTGAGGGGGAAAGTTTTATTATGGTACATTAACTACAGTCATTTTAAAAGTAAAGATTTAGAAATAGCCAAAGATTCTCCTGTAATATATGCTCATAAACTAAGACACTTTTCATTTTTATGGCTTGTGATTGAGAGGCAGATAATGCAGGCATAGGGTAGAGATTCCACTGAATCATCAAAGATTAAAATAGAAATGATAGGTGATAGATAGACAGACAGACAGACAGACAGATAGATAGAGAGAGAGATAAAACTCTTTTGATCATGCTCTGCTAACCTGGAAGCATCTACATTTCTTTCTGATCTCTGTTGTCTAAATGACCTTTAGAAGTCAAGCTATACAAGCTTTATTAATAATAGCCAGAAACTGTAAACAACCCAGATATCCCTCAACCGAAGAATGGATAAAGAAAATGTGCTACATTTGCACAATGGAATAATACTTGGCTATTAAAAACAAGGAAATCATTAAATTTGCAGGCAAATAGATGAAACTAGAAAAGACCAGCCTGAGTGAGATAACCCAGGTCTAGAAAAACATAAATGGTATATACTCACTTATAAGTGGATATTAGCCATACAGTAGGATAACCATCCTACAATCCACAGACCCACAGAAGCTAAGTAACAAGGAGAGATCAAGAGAGGATCATTCAGTCTTACTCAGAAAAAGAAAAATATAGACATTGGCAATGGATGAAGAGATGGAACTGGGAGTGGGGGTGGAGGGGAATGAGGATGGGATCAGGTTGGAGAAATCAGGGATGGGAAGTGGTAGGGGTGAGAGAGAGAAGGAAAACTGATGGGAGCAGGATGTCTGGGACAAACTGGAGATTGTGACAGGATAGGCTCCTGCGAGGATATATGGGTATCTCTAGCTCAGAATCCTAGCAGCAAGGGATATGGAGACTGAAGTGGCCATCTCCTAAAGCTAGGAAAGACCACTAGTGGAGGGAGGGGACTCCCCACCCATAAAACCCTTAACTTAAAATCTACCATGCCTACAAGACATGCAGGGATAAGGAGGGAATGGCCGGCCAAGGACTGGTCCAACTTGAGACCCAACCTATGGGAAAGAGCCAACCCCTGACAATATTAATGATGCTCCATTATGCTTGCAGACAGGAGCAGAGCATGACTTTCTTCTGAGAAGCTCCACCCAGCACATATCGAAACAGATGCTGAGACCCATAGCAAAACACTGGACAGAGACCTGGCAGTCTTGTGGAAGAGTTGGGGAAAGATCAAAGGCACAAAAAGGGAACAAGAACTACACAACAAGAAAAACAGAGGCATCTAACCCAATCCCATGGGGACTCAAAGAGACTGAACCATCAACCAAAGAGCATGCATGGACTATACCCAGGCCCCCTACACTCATGGAGCTGAGGGACAGCTTGGTCTTTATGTGGGTTCCCTACCAAATGGAGTGGGGGCTATCCCTGATACCTACCTACTCCGTTGCCTTCAGCCGGATATCTTTCTCCTAGCTGGGCTGTATTAACTGACGTCAGTGGAAGAGGATGCAGTTATTTCTGAGGCAACATGAAGTCCTGGGGAAGGTTAGTGGGGGGGGTCCCTTCCCTGAGAAGATAGAGAAGGGGAGATGGTAGCAGAAGGTGGGAGAGTAAGATTGGTAGGAGAGGAGGGAGGGGGCTGTGAACGGGATGTTAAAATGAATAAATTAATTAATTAAAAATTTTTAAAAAGAAGTTAAGTTATGTTTTTCCAGACCCAAAGAGTAAGAAAGAGAAGTCAAATGGCACATGAATCAACTCAAGCCTCTTTGAAAAGCTTCTTTCAAGCTAAGCAGGTCTCATTTGTCCCTGACATACTATGACAGATTGACCAGGGTCAACTTCTGAGACAGAAATCAGTTGAATTGTCCACAAAGGGAGAATTTCACATAAAAATATTCTCAGGTTAAAATTATAGAAGGTGGTTTGTTTGGTTTTTTGTTTGTTTGTTTTTTGTTTTTGTTTTTCAATACAGGGTTTCTCTGTGTATCTCTGGCTGTCCTGGACTCACTTTGTAGACCAGGCTGGCCTCAAACTCACAGAGATTCACCTGCCTCTGCCTCCTGAGTGCTGGAATTAATAGCGTGTGCCACCACACCCAGCTTAGAAGGTATTTAATTACCCATTAATTCTATGAGGCTTAAGCAAATTGAGTTAGGTATAGAATTTTAAATTTATTGAAATAGTTAGATAATAGAATACTGTTATCAGTCGCCAAATACATATGGACTGGACATTGGGAATGTATGTTATGCCTTATAATTTCTATAATTGTGGCCTAATTGTTCTTATTGTCTTGTATTGTATTTATTGTTATAAGAAAAAGAGACTTGAGAGGCGGGGCAAGATGGCAGCGATCAAGTCAGACACATTCTGATCATCAGAAAGACCAATTGGACAACTGCAGAGATATATTCCAGCTGAATGGCAGTTTGTGAGGTGCAAGCCTATCTGGGCTTCCCCAGCAAAGCCAGGGACAATAAAGAACTCGGTACTGGAAATATAGACACTGGAGGATCAGAGTCGTGAACACGGGACACAGAGCACCCCCCCCACACACACACACACACCAGACTGCACTCCCTGCCACAGTGGAAGAGATAGCGTATTGGATCCTTTCAGGATGCCAGCTGGCCGTTTCAACCTCCAAACAGAGGACTTCTTCAGTTTCCTGTACCTGCAGCATCTGTGCAGGTGTTGGGACACCCAGGAGAATACCAGCAGAGCCACTATGGTAAGATGGAGGGCAATTCTCCTTCATCTATTCAGTATGGCGGCGTCTGGCTGACCAGTAACTGTGAGATCCAGCTGGCAGGCACTGATCTTCCCTGAGCCCAAGTGCACTGTGAACAGGATATAGAATACAAATTGGAACTCCCTGTCTCCTCCCCACCACCTGACTGCAGGCGGTCGGGTGGAAGCCCCTTCTGACCCAGGCAGGTTGCTCTGGAACACTGTGTTTCAGGCAGAGAGGTGGCTGAGACTCGCTGAGTGAAGTCCATATTGGAACTCTCTAACTGTGCTCACTTCAGCAGGACACTCAGTCTACAGCCTCAGTCTAGTGCATCTAAATATCCTCCCAGATCAGTGAAATGGTCCTGGACTGGGGCATGCTACCCGAGGGGGGTAGGTGGCACCCAACCACAGAACTTCTGACAGAGAGACAAGGGCTGGTCCTGGGATCCCTATAAGTGTAGCTTGGGAGGATGATACCCACAGTCCTGACACCCTAGCTACAGGGAATCTGTTAGAAGCCCCACTGAACCAGACAGGCTACACTGGAACACAGCACCTCTAACAGGGAAAAGGCTGCTGAGATCCCCCCTGAGTCCAAGTGCTGGAGACACTTTGTGAACTCACTGCCCACACCCACTTTGGGAGGGCTCTCAGTCTATTGCTTCAGTTTACAACATCTAGATCTTGGTCTGGAACAGTAAAGTAGTTCTGAACTATTGCATGTGGCCCAAGCAGGTGGGCTGCACCGACCCAAAAGACTTCTGACTGAGAGGCACAGGTCGATCTTGAAACCCCCCTGGAGAAGAGCATGGAAGGACCACAACCACAGTCCTGACACCCTAGCTACAGGGAAACTGCCAAAAGTCACATCAGCATAGGTAGGTTAAACTGGAGCATAATGATTCTGGCTGGCAAAAGGCAGCTGAGCATCCCCAAATCCAAGCATTGTGGACAGGGTATGAATTCCACATCAGAATTCTCTGACTAGACCTGCCTTGCCCCTCAGGTGAATACCCAGGCTACAACACAGAGAGCTCTGACTTGGGAGCAGTAAAACAACCCCAAACCATTGCTCACTGCCTGGGTGATGTGGGCTGTACCAGATCACAGTGCTTCTGCCTGTAAGGCACAAGTTGAACCTGAGAACCCCCTGAGAGCAGATTGGGAGGACCATGATCACGATCCTGATGCATAAGCTGTAGGGGAGCTGCAGCTCCAGCATACAGTCTGTGACCTTCCAACCCGCACAGACATCACTTAGAAAACCAGTTGGATCTCGGAACCTGCAGGCAGGAATAACACATCCCACCACAACCTCTGACCTGAATTCCCAATTGGGACACAACAGGAAGGGGTGAGCTCTGGGAGACACACTGAGAACCAGCCCCCACACAAGACCTATCCAGCTTGTGCTGAGCTACAGATCACCAAGTTATACAGCCTCTACACCAAAGCTCCCTCCTTGGCACCAAGCCAAGAAGGCACCAGGAACTAACAGCTAAGAACAACCAGATGGCTAAAAGCCAGCAAAAGAACAGAACTGATAAAAGTTAGGGAAATATGACTCCAATGAAATTCAGCTATGCTAGTACAGCAAGCTCTCACCATCCCACCAGAGCTGAAACACATGAAAATGATAACAAATCTATACTTTGGAAAGTGATAGAGTCCTTACAAGAAGAAATTAAATCTCTGAAAGAATTTAAAGAATCCTCAATTTTACAAATGAAAGCAATGGAGAATACCATTAGAGACCTCCAAGCCAACAGAGAATAACATGAACAGGAAAGAGACAAAGCAATGAAAGATTTGAAAGATTTGCAGACAAAGACAAGCAAATTGAAGAAGGAAACATATAAAACGAATAGAGTTGTTTAAGACTTGAAATTGGAAGTGGAAGCAATAAAGAAAACACAGAGACAATTCTGTAGGTGAAAAATCAAGGGAAGAGAACAGGAACTACAGATATGAATATCAAAAATAAGACACAAGAGATGGAAGACAGAATCACAGGCATGGAAGATTCAATTGAAGAAATAAGTACAACAACCAAAGACAATGAGAAATCTAAAAACGTTCTCACCTACAACATCCAAAAAATCAAGGACTCAATGAAAAGACAGAAACTAATAATTTTTTAACATTTTTTCTTTATTTTTTATTTCTTCAAGTTACATGTCAATTGCCGTCCCCTCCCTATTCCCCCCTCCAGTCCCACCCTCCCACCCTCAACCCCCCATCCTCTTCTCCCCCTTTTTTAAGTTTAAGGTATATCTTATTTCCCCCTACAGTTTCCCCTTTCAGTTCAACAAATGGCTCTTTCTCTTATAATAATAAATACAATACAAAAAACAGAGGTAATTAGGCCAGTTATGAGGGTTATATGGCTTAGCGTACATTCCCAATGTCCAGTCCATATGTATTTGGCACCTGACTTTAACATTCTACTATCTAACCATCTCCATGAGTTTAAAGTTCTATATCTAACTCAACATTCATACTAACTTGAAACACAATTCTAAAAGCATCTTCTTAGGTCTATAACACTCTCTTGACTCCTAAACAACTCAAAATTTAATTATGAGACTCTATCTATCTGTTCTTCAACCACCTCAGAGACCTGAGAGGGATAAATATATCTGATTATATAGGAAGTACAGGGTCTGCAGCTTCCAAAACTAAGAAATGACATACCAGTGGCTGCCTGGACAGTTCCCATTTTCTCTCCATACATTACAGCATCGATCTTCTGTCGTCTGGCCCCATTTCTCTGACAGACATTGATTGTAGAGCAGGGGTTATGAAGGACTTGCCTACCCTGTCTTGGCAGAGCTAAGCTGTTGACTTACCTGCTTCCAAGTTTTGTCCTTTTTGGACAGCATTCTGTCTATAGTTGGAGCAAGGGGCTTTTCCTACTAAGAGATAGGCTTGCGACTAATTCAATCATCTCCCACTGGAGATTCTTCGATGCTCATCTTCTACTTGAGGTAGAATAGGGGGTGCTGTCAGGAGTTGATATGTCTCTATATAAAAAAAATAAAGTTACGAAAACATCTTTGAATGCCATATTCTGAAGATCTCTTGAGAAACTAATACTTATAGGCATAGAGAAAAAAAAGAAGACTCCCAACTCCAAGGTCCAGGAAACATCTTCAGCAAAATCATAGAAGAAAACCTCCCAAGCCTAAAGAAAGAGATGCTGGTAAAATTCCAAGAGACATATAGAACATCAAACAGATTAGACCAGAAAAGAAATTCCCTTCGCATTTAATAATTGAAACCCTAAATGTACAGAACAAAGAAAAATATTAAAAGCTATAAGAGAAAAAGGTCAAGTAACATATAATGGCAGACCCATCAGAATTACACCTGACTTATCTTCAGAAACTTTAAAAACCACAAGGGCCTGGGCACACATCCGACAAACCCTAAGAGAACATAGGTGCCTGGCCAGACTACTATATCCAGCAAAACTCTCTGTCAAAATAGATGGAGAAAACAAGATATTCCATGATAAAACCAAATTTAAACAGTATCTACCCACAAATACAGCCCTACAGAAGATCCTAGAAGGAAAATTCCAACTCAGAGAAGATAAATGCACCCAAGAAAACAGAGAAAGCAAAAAACTCCACTGCAGCTAAACCAAAAGAAACATACAAACACCACCCACATCAAAATAACAGGAAATAACAACCTTTGGTCATTAATATCTATCAACATCAGTGGACTCAACTCCCCAATAAAAAGACGCAAGCTTACAGAATGGATCTGTAAACAGGACTCATCATTTTGTTGCATACAAGAAACACACCTCACTAACAAAGATAGACACTACCTCAGAGTAAAGGGCTAGGAAAAGGTTTTCCAAGCAAATGGACCCCGGAAGCAAGCTGGAGTAGCCATCCTAATATCAAATTAGATAGACTTTCAACTGAAGTTAATAAAAAAAAGATTAGGGAAGGGCACTGCATACTGGTTAAAGGAAAAATTCATCAAGATGACATCTCAACACTGAATATCTATGCCCCAAATATGAGGGCTCCCACCTTTGTAAAAGAAACACTTCTAAAGCTTAAACCTCACATTGATCCCCACACATTAGTAGTGGGAGACTTCAACATCCCACTCACAACAATGGATAGGTCATTGAGACAGAAATCAAACAGATAAATAATGAGTCTAACAGAGGTCATGAACCAAATGGAGCTAACAGATCTCTACACAACGTTTCACCCAAACAAAAAAGAATACACCTTCTTTTCAGCACCACACAGAACCTCCTCCAAAACTGATCATATAGTCGGACACAAAGCAAGCCTCAACAGATACAAGAAAATTGAAACAACCCTTTGTATCTTATCAGACCACCATGGATTAAAGCTGGACTTCAACAATAACAGAAATAACAGAAAGCCTACACATTCATGGAAACTGAACAACTCTATACTGAATAACTACTTGGTCAGAGAAGAAATAAAGAAGGAAATCAAAGACTTTCTTAAAATCCAATAACCATGAAGGCACAACATACCCAAACCTATGGGACACAATGAAAGCAGTGCTATGAGGAAAGTTCACAGCACTAAGTGCTTTCAAAAAGAAAATTGTAATAGCTCATATTAGCCAATTAACATCAGAACTGGAAGAATTGGGAAAAAAAGAAGCAAACACTCCCAAGAGGAGCAGAAGGCAGGAAATCATCAAACTTAAAGGTGAAATTAACAACTTAGAAACAAAAAGAACAATACAAAGAATCAAGAGTTGGTTCTTTGAGAAAATTAACAAAATAGACAAACACTTAACCAAATTAGCTAAAAGGCACAGGGGAAAAGCCCAAATCAAAAAAAAAAGAAAAAGAAAAAGAAAAGAAAAAAGAAATGAAAAGGGAGAAATAATAATAAATATCGAGGAAATCCAGAGAATCTTTAGGTCTTATTTTAAGAATCTGTACTCCACCAAATTTGAAAATCTAAGTGAAATGGGCAATTTTCTTGATAGATTCCACCTACCAAAGTTAAATCAAGATCAGGTTAGCAGATTAAACAGTCCTATAACCCCTAAGGAAATAGAACCAGTCATTAAAAGTCTTCCAACCAAAAAAAGTCCAGGGCCAGATGGTTTCAGCACAAAATTCTACCAGAGCTTCAAAGAAGAGCTAATGCCAATACTCCTCAAATCCTTTCACAAAATAGAATCAGAAGGAACACTGCCAAACTCATTCTATGAGGCCATAGACATCCTGATTCCTAAACAACACAAAGACCTAACAAAGAAAGAGAACTACAGACCAATTTCCCCCATGAATATAGATTCAAAAATACTGGCAAACTGAATCCAAGAACACATCAAAAGTATCATACACCATGATCAAGTATGCTTCATCCCAGGAATGCAGGGATGGTTCAACATATGAAAATCCATCAACATAATTCACCATATAAAAAAGCTGAAAGGAAAAAAAAACACATGATCATCTCGCTAGATGCTGAAAAAGCATTTGACAAAATCCAACACTCCTTCATGCTAAAAATCCTGGAGAGAATGGGCATAGAAGGTCCATACCTAGAAATAATAAAGGTGATACACAGCAAGCCAGTAACCAGCATCAAATTAAATGGAGAGAAACTTACACATTTCCTCTAAACTCAGAGACAAGGCAAGGATGCCCACTTTCGCCATATCTCAACATAGTACTTGAAGTTCTTGCTAGAGCAATAAGACAACTAAAGGAGATCAAGGGGATACAAATTGGAAAAGAAGAAGTAAAATTATCCCTATTTGCAGACGATATGATAGTATACATAAGTGACCCCAAAAATTCCACCAGAGAACTCTTACAGCTGGTAAACACCTTCACCAAGGTGGCTGGATACAAAATTAATTCCAAAAAATCAGCAGCCTTTCCTTATACAAAAAATTAAATGGTCTGAGAAAGAAATTAGGGAAACAACACCCTTCACAATAGCCACAAACAATATAAAATACCTGGGGGTAACTCTAACCAAGCAAGTGAAAGATCTGTATGACAAGAACTTCAAGTCCTTGAAGAAAGAAATTAAAGAGGACATCAGAAGATGGAAAGATCTCCCATGCTCATGGATAGGTAGGATCAACATAATAAAAATGGCCATCCTACCAAAAGCAATAAACAGATTCAATGCAATTCCCATCAAAATACCAACACAATTCTTTACAGACCTGGAAAAAACAATTCTCAACTTCATATGGAATAACAAAAAAACCCACAATAGCTAAATCAACACTGTACAATAAAAAAAAAATTTGGAGATATCACCATCCCAGATTTCAAGCTATACTACGGAGCAATAGTAATAAAAACAGCATGGTACTGGTATAGAAACAGACTAGTGGATCAATGGAATCAAATTAAAGACAAAGAAATTAATCCACACACCTAAGGTCACTTAATCTTCAACAAAGAAGCCAAAATCATAAAATGGAAAAAGGACAGCATCTTCAACAAATGGTGGTGGTGGTCTAACTAGAAAGCAGTCTTAAGGAGAAATTTAGTTCCACAAACTCTTGGCCAAACTAACCAAATGAAAAAGAGAGAATATCAAATTTAATAAATTAGAGATTAAAGAGTGATACATTATCATAACTGTTAAAAAATTCAGAAAAGCTTTAGGTCATACCTTAAAAAAATCTTTCCTAATAAATTGAAAAATCTTAAAGAAATATATAAATTTCCAGATGTATACAGCCCACAAAAATTAACAATCATGGTATAAAATTTTGAACAGCCAATTCATGAGCAATAAGCTTGAAGCATGTTTTTATTTTTTAATTTCAGTTTAAAATGGGTCAGGCTCAGATAAATTCCCTGTTGAATTATGCCATACCTTTAAGTAGCAACTAACATCAATGCTTCTCAAATAACTCTGTAGATAGAACAGAAAGGAATATTATCAAATTCTTTTTATGAAGCTAGTATTATCTTGATAACAATTCCAGAAGAAGACACAGTGAAAAAGGAATGATTAACCAATCTGTCTGATATAGATACAAACATTCCTAATAAAACACTTGAAAACTGGTTATCTAAAACACATTAAAAAGATCATTTACCATGACGAACTTGATTTCATTCCAGAGTTACAGGGATAATTTAACTCACATAAATCAATAAAAGTAATTCACTACACAAGCAGATTCATGAATAGATGACATAATTATCCCAATAGATGCAGAAAAGGCCCTTGACAAAACCCACCCATCCCTCCACAATAAAATCCACGAGGAGCTTATAAGGAAAGTGTTCTTACATAATTAACACTACCATGATAAACCAGTACCCAATGTTATACTAAATGAGGAAAAAAAAAAACACTTAAGGAATTCACACTAAAATCAAGAACAGGAAAAGGCTTTCCACTTTTTCTACTCTTATTCAATATGATGCTTGAATTCCTAGCTAGACCAGTAATAAAAGAAAACAAAGGGGATATGAATAGAAAGGAAGAAGTCAAAATACCTTATTTACAGTTATGATTCTTTATGTAACAGAGACTCTACACAAAGAAACTATTTTTTTCTTTCTGATTTGAGAAAAAACATTAAGAAAACTGGAAGAATACAAAATTAAAATATAAAAGTCGTTGTCCTATGTTACAGAAATATGTATATCTGTATAGGAATACATACATATATAATGAGAAAGAAATCATAGAAACATTCTATTCACCACCATCTCAAAAGAAAAATATCTTGAAAAAAAACATAACTACAAAAGTAAAAACCAATGATCCTCTGTATTTCATTGGAATCTGTGGTAACCTCTCTTTTTAATCTAAATGTCGTTAATTTGGATAGGTCTTCTGCCTCTCTTTCACTTCATTAGTTTGGCTTTCAAAGAACCAACTCTGTCCATGATTAGTTTCATCCTGGGTCTTGATCTCAGCATGAGGGATCTACACAGTCCAGATGTGTGACCCACACAATCCTGCAAAGACTTTAACCCCGAAGACACCAAGGAAACACCCACACATACATTGGCCCATTGCAATATATCCACTAAGGTAAATGACAAGTCTTCTCATTCTAGAAGATGGCAGCTATTTATCTGGCCACATACTTGCCTGTTGAGGAGGGAGAGCCCCTCCATGATTGTAGAAAACTTACAGAAGAGATTTTTTTTCTCCTCATAGCCAGACTTAAAGGATGAGCCATTCCTCAATTCAGATAGGGGACCCCTTTATTAATTGAAGCTGGAGCCTACAACAGCAGAAATAGCCCTTCACATAACTAGAAAAGGTTGCAATATAGTGAAAAAGGGTACTGCATGCTTCCACAAAGAAATTTAAAAACAGAGCCCAAATCCTACCTAGAAGCTGTTGGGATCCCCAGTGCTGTGACAATGGTGCAGTACCAGCCTCACACAGAGCCCAAGATCAAGTCCATTATACACCAAGAAGGTCCATTCTCTATGTTCTCAGAACTCCCCTCAAATAAGCCTGAAGAAAGTAAATGAACTGGTTAACTGAAAATCAGGTGAACTGGCTTTTTACCACAGATAAAAATAAATAATTCCAGAGATGACGGCTCCCATCCTAGTCTGGATGTAATCCATCTGAAGTAAAAAAGCTCAGGAAGTAATCCATCTGAAGAAAACTGCCCTATAAGAACTGTTGCAAAATATTTGATTGTGCCAAGTCTGCCAACCCTGACCCAACACACAACCAAAGCCTGTCTGCCATGTGTTGGAACAATCTCAAGCATGGACCTAACCCCCACACTGACCCAAAAACAAGACTCCTGCCTATCTGAACATGTAGAAGTGGATTTTATTGATATGCAGCTCTGCTGAATGGGTACACTCTGCTGAGAAAGTACCAATACTTGCTGGTTATGGTGTGTATATTTCAGGTTGGATAGAAGCTTTTCCTACCTTCAAAGAGAATTAACTTGGAACTTACATACACAGGACCACCCACAATCTTCAGGCCTGGTTTAAAAATAAATAGGAGTTTTAAAATGGTACTAGCTAGTGCCAAGAATAGGTTGCATACAATTGAGTTGCTGGCCCTGGGCCCTGATAGAAACCCCCAAACAACCCAGATCATAGCTATGGTTATTTGTTGTTCTCCACAGACTGTTGATAGGGCCCTATTGATGAAGACAACAAGTATATAACTCATTGAATATGGAGAAATAGAGCTGGTGCCTACCTAGAGCCTTCATCCGTACTGACTAGTGTTCATGGTACTCAAAGGTATTCTGCACACTACCAAAAGAAAGAGATAAACACCAACCCAGGTGGAAACCCTGCAGTCTACAATGGTGACCTGACTGCATGATACACCAATGCAATAGTGGCACAAAAGTTGTGGAAGTAATATATCTTTTCTGGTTGGATTTAAGTCATACTCTATGAGATTGAATCCATGTCTGACATTGCTCAGATGCCAAGAACCTGAGAATAGATAGGCCATGGGCCTAGGGTGAAACCAAATACCATTCTGCTAATGGAGCATAGAAATTCAATGGCTCTTAATGGCATTCTGTTATACCCATAGACTAGAATCTTATTCAGTCATCATCAGAGAAGCTTCCTCCTCCAGCAGATGGAAATAAATACAGAGACCCACAACTGGACGATGTACATAGAGTGATTGGAACACTCAGTCCTAAATAAGATATCTCCATCAAATCTCTCCCCTCAGGCATCAGGGAACTTTGATTTCAAGAGCCAGTGGGTATGGAAGACAGCAAGGAAACAAGACCTTTCAGACACAACAGGACTGCCACATGTAGGAACTCACAAACACTGCAGCAGCATGCACAGAACAAGCCAACTCTCCTTTTCATACTGTGTCTCACTGCCTACCTCCACTACTGCCAAAGGACTCCAAGGACCTCAAAGAGTATGGACACACTCACTCCCAGCAGTTCTTTAAAAACTGGGATGACACTGCACAGAGAACTTCCCAACCCTCCCCACTCCTTCAGCTCTATCTTTGTTAGTAATATATGTTTCTTGTAAGCAGCAAAATGATGGGTCTTGTTTATGTAGCCAATCTGTAAGCCTGTGTCTTTTTATTGGGGAGTTGAGTCTATTGATGTTTATGGATATTAGTGACCAGAGGTTGTTATTTCCCATTATTTTGGTATAGGAGGTGGTCCTGTGTTTCTTTTGGTTTAGTTGCCATGGAGTTTTCTGTTTCCTCTGTTTTCTTGGGTGTAGTTATCTTCTCTGGGTTGGAATTTTCCTTCTAGGATCTTCTGTAGGGCTGGATTTGTGGGTAGATATTGTTTAAATTTCATTTTGTCATGGAATATCTTGTTTTCTCCATCTATGTTGATAGAGAGTTTTGCTGGGTATAGTAGTCTGGCTGGGCACCTCTGTTCTCTCAGGGCTTGTAGGACATCTGTCTAGGCCTTTCTAGCTTTTAGTTTCTGAGGAGAAGTCAGGTGTAATTCTGATGGGTCTGCCATTATATGTTGCTTGACCTTTTTCTCTTACGGCTTTTAATATTCTTTCTTTTTTCTGTACATTTGGAGTTTCAACTATTATGTGGCGAGAGGAGTTTCTTTTCTGATCTAATATGTTTGGTGTTCTGTAAGCCTCTTGGAATTTTATTGGCATCTCTTTCTTTAGGTTTGGGAACTTTTCTTCTATGATTTTGTTGAAGATGTTTCCTGGACCTTGCAGTTGAGAGTCTTTTCTTTTCTGTATGCCTATGATTCTTAGGTTCCATCTTTTCATTGAGTCCTTGATTTCTTGGATGTTATGAGTGAGGACTTTTTTAGCTTTCTCATTTTCTTTGAGTGTTATACTGATTTCTTCCATCGAATCTTCCATGCCTGAGATTCTGTCTTCCATCTTGTATCCTATTTTTGATACTCATGTCTGTAGTTCCTGTTCTCTTCTCTTGATTCTCCATTTCCACTCTTAGCTCTGACTGTGTTTTCTTTGTTGCTTCCATTTCCAGTTTCATGTCTTGAAAGATTTTATTCATTTTGTATATTTCCTGATCCAATTTGATTGTCTTTACCTGGAAATCTTTCATCTCTTTTAAGTCTTTCATTGCCTTGTCTCTTTCCTGTTCAAGTTGAGCCACTTTGGCTTGGAGCTCTCTAAAGGTATTCTCCATTGCTTTCGCTTGTAAAATTGTGGACTCTTTGAATTCCTTCATAGATTTAAATTCTTCTTGAAAGGACTCTATCATTTTCCAGACTGTAGAATTGTCATCGTTTTCATGTGTTTCAGCTGTTGTGAAGTGGACAGGGCTTGCTGTACTGTCATCTTTGCATTTTGTTGGGGTCATAATTTCCTGGCTTTTGTTGATTCTGCTTTTTCACTGTCCTTTTGCCATTTGGTTGTTCTTAGCTGTTTGTTCCTGTTGCCTTCTGGACTTGGAGCCAAAGGGGGGCCCTTTGGTGTAGCAGCCTTATTGCTTGGTGATCAATCGCTTTCCACTGGCTGGATGGGGCCTTGGGTGGAGGTTCTCCGTGTATCTCCGAGAACTCACCCCTTCCTGTTTTGTCCCAACTGGGGACTCAGTTGGTGGGTTGTGATGGGGACGTGTTCCTGTAGGTTCCTGGGATCCAACTGGTCTTTGTAAAGATGACAGTGCAGGTTGGTAGGCCGCAGGTTGTTGGGTGGGGTTGTAGCTCCCCTGCAGCTTATGTGTTGGACCATGTTTGTGGTCCTCCCCAGTTGCTAAAGGGGGTTCTCAGGGTCAATGTGCATCTAATAGCCAGAATCATTGTGAGCTGGTGCAGCCTATTCCCAGGCAATGAGGAATGGCCCAGGATTGTTTCACTGCTCACAAGTCAAAGCTCTCTATGTTGCACAATGAGTGTTCAGCCTGCAGCAGTTCTGCTGGTATGGTCCTGTGTGTCTAGGCAAAGATTCTGTGGACTCTGGAGGTCCCAAGTTTGGGGGTTGAAGCCGCCTGCTGGAGTCTTGAAAGGACCAGACTCCACACCCTTAAGGTGAGTCACTCAGCAGTGTCCCCCAGGTCGAAACCTCACCGATCCAGGGGTGGAACTATATATGCTTAAGCTCTGGTTTCCCGCCACAAGGGCCAGCACTAGCAAAAGAGTCTAATAATAATAACCCCACAATTTGCCCAGGGCTTGAACCTTTTGGCAGGCAAATCTGCCTTCCAACCCGGCAGCCGTTTCTGCCACTCTCACAGCTCCACCTATGTGTGTATGGAGCTGGCTTTGGATACTGGCAAATGTGGCCACTGTCTTCCAAGTTCCGGTACACAGCAGTCGAGCTGCTGCATAACCTGCTGCAGGAACTGTATCCTGCTGCTCAGTCCAGCTGCAGCATTTTTTTTTCCCAATGACTGTAAATCCAATAGAGGGGCCTGTATGTATGTCCAACACTCCTCTGGGGAAGCACAAATATGCTTGCGCCTTCCAAAATGCCGCTGTGGAACGGCTGGCCACTGGGCTGACCTGTTGTAGAACCGTCAGCCGCTGTGCATCCCACCACTGTGGTGCTCTGCTAAGAGTGTATGGCACTCCCACAGGTCCGCAACCTTTTGCTAAGAGGCCGGAATGCCTGTGTGGGATCTGGGGGCCCAGTAGGCTGGTGAGTAACCCTGTGTGGGGTTCGAATCTGCCTGCTTGGTATTAGAGTGGTTCTTACCCTGTGTGTCTCCTGGTGGGGGTTCCCGATTCCCAGATTCAGCGGCTTCCCTGCGTGTCCGAGAGAGGGGAGGAGAGTCCTGCCCAGGGACTTTTAATGGTCCCTGAGTTGCTGGGTGAAAGCCAGGGGGGTCGAGTCACTCAGATTGTTGCACAGTGTCTTATAACTCTGTGGCTTTATGGCTGTTTTCCCCGAGTTCAAAATGCATCCACGTGGGCTGCCGCCATCTTGGATTCCAATAAACAATTTTTTAAAGAAACTTCTATTATTTGTTTGTAGGATGTTTTGTTGGCTGGCTCTTGCCTAGGTAAATACTGATTAACTGCCATTCTGTGCATAAGGGTACCCATGTCAATCAACTATTGCCTGTTCAAAGCTCCACCTCATCTCCCTCTTTCTCCTCCCACTTCTAATTCCCACATTTTATTATGCATAGATCATGTTTATCATTGTCTGGAGTGATTTTGTTATTGAGTTACTTATTCTCTCCCCCAGCAAAGAAGCTTGGGAGCCAGATTTTTGTTTATCATATTCAAGTATTTCTAAGAGTTTACTAGAGATGTTGATTGTTGCTATCTGCTGTTTCCTAAGAATTAAGAACACTAAATGAAGACTAAGTTGCTTTTTGTTGTTGTGGTTTCAGATCCAATATAACCCCAGAAAATTCATTCATGCCCATCCTATCTAAATAAACCACATTTTGATCACTCCCTGACAAACTTTCCTGTGTGCTCATCCTCATCATGTTTATCATTGTCTGGAGTGATTTTGTTATTGAGTTACTTATTCTCTCCCCCCAGAAAAGAAGCTTGGGAGCCAGATTTTTCTTTATCATATTCATAATGCTGTATTCATTGTCTCTACCAAGGCATGTTAATAAGAGAGGTGTTCAAATGTATATGGCATAAAGACAAACTCGTAAGGTATGGAGAGGAGAGATGCTTCAGATCCTGCTCAAAACACAACCCTACAATGTAGGCTCAGCCCCATCTTCAGAGTTTGTCCTAATTCACCTTAGATTTATTAACCCTTTTCCAAGGCTAGAAAACCTAGAATGATGTGATTCCTCTTCCTCCTGACTTTTCCAATCTCTAGTTCCTATGCCCCTACTTTTTTGATAATCACACCTTGAGGGTATATTTCAGACTTACTGTTTTTCACAACCTTCAATGATTGTGATCTTCACATTGCCTTTTTAAAATCATGTCTTCTTGTGTTTGGGTTTCAGAAGACTAGAATAATAAACAAGAGTAATAAATATGTATCTACTTGTCATAGAAGACTAAACTGGTGCTTTATCCCAAGCAGGACTAGCCAAGAACTTGTCTAGTCTAAAGCCTGACCCTCTGTGTAAGGATTCAAGGAGGAGGAAAATGTTTGCACTTTGAATGAATGTCTCAAAGGCAGCTTCACTGCCTATTTCAAATGTCTATAATTTAGAATGCCAGACTGGTAGGTATATTCAAAAGCAATTTAGGCTGAAAGAAGTATAAGAGAGTAAATATATGGATGGATGGATGGATGGATGGATGGATGGATGGATGGATAAATGAAAGAATGAATGATAAAATATAAAGAGTGTTTGTTCTCAGTGATTTTTGTGCAATTTAAGTGGATACCCTGACTTAGAGATTTCGGCAGGGTTGGACAGAACCACATGCTGTGTTCCTTTGAGCAACAATTGCAGGCTATGAAAGTGTTTGAGTGCCCTCTAGAGATCAAACTAGTACTCCGTCTTTTTTTTTTTTAATGTTTATTTACCAATTCAAGTTACATTTCAATCACAGCCCCCTCCCTCCCCCCTCTAAGTCCCACCCTCCCACCCTCTATCCTCGTTCTCCCACCTATCATACTCCTCTTATGTGGGGGTCCCCACATATCAGCCCCCTCAGTTCATCAGTCACATGAGTGCTAAGAGTTTCCTCTTGCTCTGGGGCCTGACTTGGCTGCTCCACTATGGTAAAGTGTCCCACTAACAGGTAACAAAGTCCATGACAAAGACTACTCCACCCCTACTTGTTAAGGGATCTGTATGAGGACCAAGTTGTCTATCTTATATATTTGTATAGAGGGCTCTAGGTCAAGTCTCAGCTTTTTTTCTTCTTATGTTGGTTAGTGTTTCAGTCTCTGTAAGCCTCTAGGGGCCTAGGTTAGTTGGTTCTATTGATCTTCATGTGTTGATCTTGACCCCTCTGGGTCTCTCTATACCTCCTCCCTCTCTTATATAGAACTCCCAGAGCTCTACCTAATGTTTGACTGTGTGTCTCAGCATCTGTTTTGATCTGTTGCTGGGTGGAACTTCTCATAGGGTAGTTATGCTAGGTTCCTGTTCCTTTGGGTCTCTGGGTTGTAGGATAGATATCCTATACTATATGGCTAACATCCAGTTATAAGTGAATAAATGCCATGTATCTTTCTGGGTCTGGGTAAGTTCACTCAGGATGAGCTTTTCTAGTTCCATCCAATTGGCTGCAAATTGCATGATTTCCTTGTTTCTGATAGCTGAGTAGTATTCCATTGTGTAAATGTACCACAGTTTTGTTTTGTTTTTTTAATCTGTTCTTCAGCTGAAGGACATTTTGGTTGTTTCCAGTTTCTAGCTATTACAAATAAAGTTGCTATGAATATTGTTGAGCCGGTGTTCTTGTGAATTGGTGAAGAAACTTTTGGATATATGCCCAGGTGGTATGACTCCTTCTTGAGGTAGAGCTATTCCAAATTTCTAAGATATCGCCAGACTGATTTCCATAGTGGTTGTACAAGTTTGCACTCCCACCAGCAATGGAGGAGTGTTCCCCTTTTTCCACAACCTCACCAGCATGTGCTGTCATTTGAGTTTTTGATCTTAGCCATTCTGATGGGTGTGAGATGGAATCTCAGAGTAGTCCTGAGTTGCATTTCCCTGATGACTAAGGAGGTTGAGCATTTCTTCATGTGTCTTTCAGCCATTAGAGATTCTTCTTTTGTGAATTCTCTGTTTAACTCTGTATCCAATTTTTTTCATTGGATTATTTGTTTTCATGGTGTTTAGTTTCTTGAGTTCTTTGCAAAATTTGGATATTATCCCTCTTTATGGACTTGGGGTTGGTGAAGATTTTCCCAATCTGTAGGTTGCCGTTTTTTTTCTAATGACAGTGTCCTTTGCCTTATAGAAGCTTTTCAGTTTCATGAGGTCCCATTTATTGATTGTTGGTCTCAAATTGAAGACCCAGAAATAAACCCACACACCCACAGTCACTTAATTTTTGACAAAGAAGCCAAAACCATATAATGGAAAAAAGGAAATAACCTTCAATAAATGATTCTGGTCTAACTGGATGTCAACATGTAAAAGAATGCAAATAGACCCATATTTATCATGTAACTTAAGTGCAAGTGGATCAAAGACCTAAACATAAAACTGGTTACGCTAAATCTAATAGAAGAGACAGTGGGGAAAAGCCTCAAACTCATTGGCGCAGGTGACAACTTCCTCAACAGAACACGAACAGCTCAGGTTCTAAGTACTCCAAGGTTTTTAAAGGCTGCTGATAGACAGCTTATAGATAAATGGATTCCCCAAAAAGGCTGTCCACATGGCAAGATGGCTCCTGCACATGGCCAGTGGTTGGCAGAAAGCAAGTTTTGTACAGCAGAGTCAAAGTCTGCCTCAGTTTCCTCAAACATCGCAGAACACAGTAACTTCTCACTCTCTGACAGACCCTTTATCAGTGCTAATGCAGAGCAGTGTCTTTTACTCTTAGTCTGAGGTTATCAATGTGACTCAGCTAATTCAGATTCACAAAGCACTTCCTGGACCGGAAGAGTCATCCATCGGTCTCTCTCTCTCTCCTTCCTGTGACCGCAGCACCCTGAATATCTCGGAAATGTGCTCAGAACAAGATTCCCACTTCTGGAAGATCAAATCCTGTATCTCTGTGACACTTGAACATTTGCATGTTTGCACTGTTGGGAAGTGGAAAATCACTGGAAGGTACCAGATGTGTTGCTGAATCCCCACTCTGACATTTGTGAAATGTACAAACTATTAACACTTAGGCAAATTATGTAACCACTGTGGGACCAGATTTCCCAGTTTGTTAAATGGAATAAGAAAACCTACCTCATGGTAAGAATTACCAATAATATTCATGATTTGCATAGAACCTAGGACAATACCTGAAGCAAAGTACTAAGAAAATGCTAGCTAATCCTATTATGACAGCAACAATTCCAACTATAAGATTAACCCATCTATTTTTCAAAATATCAAATTATGTTCACATGTATGATAAGCTGTTAGGTGAGACAGAAGTTAACTTTTTTTTTTTTTTTTTTTATCCAGAGAAGCTTACTGTGGCATCAATCTGACAGTTGTTGGATAACCTGTTACCTTGATACAGTCTTTTGATTTTGCTCCTAACACTTTAGCTTTATCTTCCAGTTACTGCCACCAACCACAGTGAAATGACTGTAATGGAATTATTTCAGGCCAACAAAGAGTGTCCTGTGCACAGTGTCCTACTCTAGAGAAGCTCAAGCAGTGTGGGATCCAACCCGCCCATTGCTCTCTGACAATAATCACATTCAGATTCTGACAGAATGGGTTCATTTGTGGGTATTGCAAACTCTTCCTGAAAACATCAGGGAGGGGAGCCATTGCAGGCTGGTAGGCCTTAAGCAATAAAATAAAAATGTCATACAACCTGTTTCCATGTCCAGGTGTCTGTAGCATGACATCTGGTGCCGTGTAGCACTCAATCAGGGGTGGTGCTTACTGCTGACATTGTTCCATGTGGTTTCTTGTTAATCTGATCCAGAGCTCATATGTCATCTGGACATAGCCCCATCTGGGCCCAGTTAGCCATCTCTTGTGAATGCTTACTCAATGACCTGCGAGAGAGCAGGAAGACTCAGGGTAGAAATCTAAAACGTGCTTCACAGATTTCCTCTTTCTGCACATGGTTTTTCCAAAGCACCTCAGAAACAATGTCTGCCCTTTGAACAATGCTAACAAGAGCAGTTCACTCTAAAATATTATGGTTGCTTCAAGAATAGCTGCCTGCCTCGTAGCTTGTCTTTTCTTTGTCTTTTCCCCATAAATGTTAAATTTCATGCAAGGACACAGGGAGAAAGAATAACAAAGGAGATGCAGTAATAGTGCTTGAGGAAGTGACAAAGTCCAGAGGCCTGGACACATCTCCTGAGAGTGTCTGTCTCTCCCATGAGCCCATGCTTGCTCCATGCATCATGAATGCTGAATCAATACCATGGCAACCTCAGCAAAATGACCAGCAGAAAGGACAGCGCCACTGCTACTCTGTACATCCAGAGTGCAGCTTTTTACAATGCACTCTTACAATTACATTACAGGCATGGAGAATAAATCAGGTCCACTGGGCCTATTACTGGGATCTCCTACGAATGTAAACATCCACATCTATGTCTAGGCTTATTGATGACAAATGTCAGCCCCTTGTTCTGGTGGTGAAATAACATCATCTGCTACAGAACACAAGTTATGTGTAGTCAAATTCCTCAAAACAAAATGTGAGTTAGAGGCAGTAGCAGTCAGACGGGTCTCCCCTAAAATAACTCAGGTGTTTTTAAGCCTCCCTGACACACTGGAATCACCTAAGGAGATTTTATTAAAGAAAATTTTGTTACATTTTAACTTATTTATTTATTTTTTATGTGCACATGTTGGGGAAGGGGTTGTCCATATCATGTCTCTCATGAGAAGGTCAAAGGGCGATTCACAGGAGTTAATTTTCACTTTCCACTATGTGGGTCCTCAGAATGGAACTCATGCCATCAGACTTGGCATCAGGCACCCTTACCAGCTGAGCCTTCTCACCCACAGGCCTTAAGCTTTATTTTTAAAAAAGTGCACACTCCAGACATATTAAGGTCTTGACTCCCTTGAGTCAAGATCCAGGTGTCAGTACATTCTAATCTCCCAGATAAATAATAAATGCAGCCAGGAATGAACACATCTGGCATAGCCCAACCCTATGATTGCACAGACAGAGGCTTAGAAGACCCTCAGCTGACAGTGACTTGTACACAATCTCAGTGTGCTGTGGTCTTCTGGGTTTGGTTCACACCTATCATTTTGTTTCCATCTAGCTTCCAGGTCTCTGCTTTGTCCACTAAGTCATCCTAGTTATGTGGATTACCTACAGGATTCCAGAACCCCATTCCTAAAACAGCCTTCTTCACCCTCTTGGATCCACCACACCTTTCCCATGCAGTGATTTTTTTCTTCCATTAGTGAAAGTCATTGCAAACAGACTGGATGAATAATTGCTACTTACTAAACTACTGCCCAAAAGGGTTTCAGTATGTAATGGTGATGAGTTGTACATTCCAAAACAGCTAGATAGGAGGATTTTTTTAATATTACCACCCTCTGAATAATTCTAAAGATAAAAGCATGAGGGAGTAGACATGTAAAATCCTCAGACATGATCATGAAAAGTGCACACATGTGTCACAGCATCACACTACAGTCATAAATATGCAGTTACTATGTCAAACGTTTTAATTTTAGTTTTTTAAGAGACTTTTCTGACCACCAGAGGGAGCCAAACACCTCCCTCTTTTTTAATAAACCCACAGCTTGGCAAACTCAAGCAGGGAACAAGGAAGAAGCCGGCCTGCCAGCTTAGACGTGGCCCCTGAATCACTTTTCATGACTGAGACATTGCTAGTCACTCTGAAGAAGTTCATAATGCTCTTCAAACAGAGCTGCCATCACAGGCAGGCAAACCTGGGCATTACTAGGCTGAGTTTACCTTCAACCATCATCAGTCAGTAAACCCTAAGGAGGTAGTATGAGGATTGAGTGAGGCACAGGCACCCTGCCTCTGGAATAGCAACAGCATGGCCTAGTGGGCTCATCTGTGAAGTCTCTGCCTTCCTCTTTCTCACCACTTTCTTGCATGTTCTTTCTGTCACCTTTCATTTCCCCAGCAATCTGCTTAACACAGAAAGCCTGAGCCCAGAGCTTCCTACCTCCACCTCACACCTCCAACGAAGGTATCTGTAGAGAGCTGCGACACGCCACGCCCTAAAGATGGCGCCAATTTCCGCTTTCCACCAGCCCGATGGTGAGCGTTCTCGGTGGTAAACAAGTCCATATTTGGCTAAGACCGCTGATCTGGCTTGCTTCCGCATATGTGGGCCTCTAAGATAGCACCACGTGGCTTTACTTGATTGGCTGTTCATATAGTATTTAGCCTGTGGGTTGGGTCTGCCCGGGCATTCAGAAGACTGTTTTCAAGGGACCTGAATAAACTGCTTGAGAAGAGATTTTTCTAGTTGCATCGTTCTTGCTGGTCGAGGTCGGCGCGACAAGTGGTGGCCCATACAGGGAACCAGAAAAGACTCAGAACTCCTGCAGTCAGGGGCAGTGCACTGGTAAGTTCCCGGGATAAATTGGAACAATAAAGTTTCGCGGAAATTGCGAACTAAAGGTAAAGTTTCGCGGAAATTGCGAACTAAAGGTAAGGTTTGGCGGAAATTGCGAACTAAAGGTAAAGTTTCGCGGAAATTGTGAACTAAAGGTAAAGTTTCACGGAAACTGCGAACCGAAAGTAAATTTTTAATCATGGGATCATCTCAGTCACATCCAATTTTTCTGGCTCTTCAGGAGCTACTTTTAGCTAGGAAATTGAAACTTAAGAAGTCAACCCTAGAAAGATTTTTGAATGAATGCGTCTCCGTGGCTCCGTGGTTTGCGGTGTCCGGGAATCTTATGGTATCCTGCTGGGACAAATTAGGCAGGGACTTGGATTTTGCTTGGGAGCAAGGTGCTCTGAAGCATGGAGTAAGACCGGTTTGGAAGATGGTGAGGAGTTGTTTAGAAGATCAGAGATGCTGTAACGCAATCAAGGAGGGAGAATCAGCCTTGGAACTGCTGCAAGGGGAAAGATCTGAGCAGGCAGGCAGTGAAAAGGGAATCAAAAAAGGGGAAAGATCTGAGCAAGCAGACAGTGAAAAGGGAAGCAAAAAGAAGGTCCCTCTCTATCCCGATCTTAGAGATTTTAGAGATTTTGAGGACTCAGAGGGCACGGATCCTGAAGGGGAGCTACACGCTCTAATAGAACAGTTGGAGGGGACTGCTATTAGAAAAAGGGAAAAGAAAAGGGTAAAAGGGAAAGACATGTTGGCAGCAGTCAGTGTAAGTAAAGCCGTTGCCGCGGCGCTTTCAGCCATGTTGGCGGCGGTCAGTGTAAGTGAAGCTGTTGCCGCGGCGCCTTCAACTCCCCCTCCATACCCAGAAGCCATTCAGATAGATCAGCCTGTTCAGTCCCTGAAAGTAGGGAGATCTTTCTGCCCGGGGATGTGGACACAAGTAAGAACAGAATTACAGTTTGCCTATCCAGTATACCAAGATCCACAAGGGAACAGGTACGAGGAACCGCTTGATTTTAAAGTAATTAAATCCCTTGCAGATTTGGTTCGTACCTATGGCATTACCGCTTCTTTTACATTGGCTCAAGTAGAAGCATTAAGCAGACATTGTATGACCCCGAGTGATTGGAGTGGCCTGGCCTGTGCCTGATTAAGTCCAGGGCAATACTTAGACTGGAAAGCTTTCTTGATTGAGTATGTCACTGAGCAAGCAGCCATTAATCAGAGAAATGGAAATCCAGCCTGGGATAGAGATATACTGCTTGGGCAGGGGAGGTTTTCCAACCAGCAGACAGGATATCCCAATCAGGTTTATGAACAAATAAACCAGACAGCTATCAAGGCTTGGAAATCCTTTCCTAACAAAGGGGAAGTGAGTGGGAACTTAACTAAGATTCTACAGGGCCCCATGGAGCCCTTTTCAGACTCTGTGGCATGATTGGTGGAAGCAGCAGGGAAGATTTTTGGTGACCGGGATGCTGCTATGCCACTAATAAAGCAGTTGGTCTATGAGCAATGTACCAAAGAATGTAGAGCCGCTATCACCCCTTACAAGAACAAAGGGCTAGAAGCCTGGATGAAAGTGTGTAGAGAACTTGGAGGACCATTAACTAATGCTGGTCTTGCTGCCGTGGTAGTACAGTTGACCAGAAAAGGTGGAGGAAGTCCAGGAGTTTGTTTTAAGTGCGACAAGATGGGACACTTTAAAAGACAATGCCCCGAGGGAAGGAGTACAGAAAGTACAGGAAGTGCACAATGCCCCAGGCAGCCGAGGTTATGGACCATTATTATGGACTTATTCGAAGATTTCTCCAAAAAAATCCATAGAACATTATCCCACTGCAGTTGCTGCTTTAGCCTTGAATGGTATCCAACAATGTTTGCAGTCTTTTGGAGTTGCTCCTGCCAGTATAATAGTGCCCTATTCCAGTCATCAAATTAAGATTTTGTGTGGCACTGTAGATGATTGGGCAATATTGCAATGTAGCTTTGAAGGAGTGATTGATAACCATTATCCTAAGCATCCATTGCTATCATTTTTTAAGGAGCACCCAGTAATATCCCCTAAGGTTACTTCAGCAGTACCACTTCAAGGGTCGCCACATGTATTTACTGATGGCTCAAAGACAGGCTGCGGAGCTTATTTGATAGAAAGACAAGAGCCCGTGTTATGTCAATTTCAACCGGGCTCCCCCAAATAGTAGAGTTGAAAATAGTAATTGAGGTGTTTAAAAGATGTCAATTTGCATTCAATTTGATCTCAGATTCAGTCTATGTGGTTAACGCAGTGAAAGTATTAGAATTAGCAGGTCCTATTAAGAATAGTAGTACTGTATGTGCCTTATTACAAGAGTTACAAGTTTTAATCTGGCAAAGACAAAGGTGTTTTTATATTCAACATATCAGAGCACATACAGGATTACCTGGACCATTAAGTGAGGGTAATGATAAAGTTGATCAATGGACTAGGATGGAATGCATTTTTTGGAGCTCATTCCTGGACCAAGCCAGACAGTTTCACAAATTATTTCACGTAAATGCAAAAACTTTACAGCAAAAATTCCATTTGTCTAGAGCAAATGCTAGACAAGTGGTTTTGGACTGTCCTCAGTGTGTGATTCATCAT
>CAJQZJ010005020.1:11584914-11597685 GCA_907164525.1 Lophiomys imhausi
GTTTTGGACTGTCCTCAGTGTGTGATTCATCATCATCCTCCCAGTGTGGGAGTGAACCCTAGAGGGTTGATGCCACTCAAAATCTGGCAAATGGACGTTACCCACATTTCAGAGTTTGGAACCTTAAAATATATTCATGTATCTGTGGATACCTGCTCAGGTATCATACATGCTACACCTATGAGTGGAGAAAAGGCTCGCAATGTCGTAGGGCATTGCTTAGAAACCTGGGCTGCATGGGGAAAACCCCAACAGCTGAAAACGGACAATGAACCAGCCTATACGGCTCAGTCCTTTGTCTCCTTCTGCAACCAGATGGAGGTACAGCTTAATCACAGATTACCATATAATCCTCAAGAACAAGGAATTGTGGAGCGTGCTCATCACACCTTGAAAGAATGCTTGCAAAAACAGAAAGGGGGAATAGGCCAAGGCCATACCCACAAGGAGAGAATGTCTTTAGCCTTATTTACTTTAAATTTTTTAAATTTGGATGCTCAAGGCCGCTCAGCAGCGGACAGACATCAGGATTCCCATGGTCCACCTAAAGGCATGGTGAAGTGGAAGGATATTTTGACAGGCTCTTGGCGAGGGCCTGACCCCGTGCTAACATGGGCGAGATGATCTGTTTGTGTTTTTCTTCAGGATCAACAAGATCCAGTGTGGGTGCCTGAACGCCTTGTGAGGAAGATTCGTCATGAAGACCTTCCTAGGGATCCTGGTGATAGTAGCAGTGATGATGTCAGGAATGACCGAGCCGAGATGGGGGATCCTGTCGATATTCCCAAAGCCGATGCCGGTCAGACATGATGCAACTGTGTTTCCACGCTTATTTAGCAGTAATAGAAGCTTAGGCTTACCCTACCTTCCCTTTGATGATCAGAGAAGCCCTATAGAAGGTAATAGAAATGTCAGCTTGAAGGGTAGTCTGTGCTTTTTAATGAGCTTCAATAGGTCAGATGATACAAAATGCATTAAATTGTCTCAGCAGTTAGCAGAATTTTTACCACAACTGAGGTTTGGGGGTAGGGGTGGTGTTTTGTTTTCGTGCAATGGTTCTCATCTTGTGGGGTGGTGGCCCACATGAGTCTCTGACCGGGACCCCCCCAGACAGCCATGCTGGGCACCTTTTTGTAGAGGATCCACAGGAGAGGAAGGACCTTTTCCCTGGACTGGATGTCAGGGGCGCAGAGCAGTTTGGGTTCAACAAGATTAGTTTTCCTTTAGCAATGATTAGTAATATAGTGAATAAGTCTTGTACAGGAATGCTTGATATATCTACTAGGGATCCTCAGCATAATGCCACCAATCCTTTTGATTTATGGCTTTTGTGTGGAGCAAATGGTAGCTGTATGGATTTGGGACCTATACTTATGCTTGGGGGAGGAATTTATCAAAGAGGTAATTTTTCCCTAGGGTCCGCTACCAAATTGGATTTTTCTAGCTGTAGTGGCTCTGGTACTTGGAATTCTTTGTTTCATTCTTATCGCAACAAGAGCTTTTCAGCTTCGCCAGTATGTCTCTGGCCTCCTTTTCTGTGGATTGTAAGTAATGGGAGTGCATCCTTGGTTGAAGAAAAGTTAGTATGCACTCCAGACACATGCTTTTATGCCCTGTGCTGGAATGCCACAGCCTTTCCTGTGGCTGTGGTGACTAGAATGCCTCGATATGTACCAGTTCCTGTAGAGGCCCCTAATACCATGATGCTATTCAGGTTTAAAAGAGATTTTGACATCACTGCAGCTATTGTTACAGCCATCACTGTTGCTGCTGTGGGGGCTACTGCCTCAGCTATTGCCTTGTCTAGTTCTATACAGACTGCCAATGCCCTGAATGACATCTCAGCCAATGTAGCACAGGCATTGGATACTCAGACCTCTATGAATTCTCATCTCAAAGGAGGCCTTATGATAGTTAATCAATGCATAGATTTAATACAAGAACAGATTGATACTCTTTGGCAACTAGCACAGTTGGGGTGTGAGTGGAAAATGCAAGGTTTGTGTGTTACTTTGGTGCGGTATCAAAATTTAACAAAGGCTGCTAATCTGTCTAAGCAATTGTCAGAGCTCCTCTTACAGGATTGGTCGGCTGATTTGATGAGAGAGCTGAAAGCGACAATCGTCCACATCAACTCCACCCGAGTGGATCTGAGTCTGGCTAATGGTTTGACTTCCTGGATACAGGCAGCTATGGATCATCTTAAGGAGTGGGTGGGTGTAGGCTCTTTGGCAATACTGATGATACTTGCCTCTCTGGTTTGCCTATGGTGCATCTACAATATGAGAGCCACACAGAAGCGTAATGCAGCCATGATTATACAGGCCCTTGTCGCCATTGAGGTGGGTCAGTCCCCTCAGGCATGGCTCACTGCCATGAAGCCTTAAATCTTCACTGAGCATAGTCCCTGCCCACTGAGGTATTCGTTCCACGGATATTAGGGTCTGGCAAGTCAATGACGGAGTAGACAGGTAAGTCTCGGCCACCTAAGACAGGGCTGACCCAGAGACGGGTAAGAGTTTGAGCACCGCCCTCCTACAGGCTCAGGCCCGCCGTGAGATCCCCAGATATGAGGATTACGAAGCCTTTCCAGGGACTTCTACCAACATTTTTTCAAAAAACAAAAAAGGAGGAACTGTAGAGAGCTGCGACGTTCCGCGCCCTAAAGATGGCGCCGATTTCCGCCTTCCACCAGCCCGACGGTGAGCACTCTCAGTGGTAAACAAGTCCATATTTGGCTAAGACCGCTGATCTGGCTTGCTTCCGCATACGTGGGCCTCTAAGATAGCACCACGTAGCTTTACTTGATTGGCTGTTCATATAGTATTTAGCCTGTGGGTTGGGTCTGCCCAGGCATTCAGAAGACTGTTTTCAAGGGACCTGAATAAACTGCTTGAGAAGAGCTTTTGCGAGTTGCGTCGTTCTTGCTGGTCAAGGTCGGTGCAACGGGTATCAATATATTATGCTTCAAGGAAGGTATCAATATATTATGTGGCTTTCTGTGCAGAAACCATTCCATCAGCTTTAAACTCTTAAGGTGGTATGCTCTAGTTCTAAGATGATCATTGTCACAACAAGCCGTCTTCTCAGTCAAGGAGTTGAGGCAGGAAACCCATTCCACAAAATATTCTATTACTGGGCCTTTCTGCAATTCAGGTTGTTGGTCCAGCCTCACTGATGAGCCACCCCAGCCTCTGGTGAACACCCCGAAGCCTGAAATTCACCATCTTACAGCAGCATCTTCTGTCAAGAATCCCATCCACATATGAAAGTAAAAATTCGCCTCTGTGATCCTTCCGCCCTTGGCTTGTCAGAGATGTAGGTTTCTCTACTTCTGACCTTAACGATCAAGCCCTCCTCAACCTGGCAAGATAGACTCAGTTTGCGGCCCCCCCTCCTGAAGATGACTGGTTCAGTGTGGCACCCAGGGCTGAAGCAAGAGAACGAGAAGCCAGCCTGTCTGCACCCATTGTGCTCTTACAGAGTCAGTCTGCCCTCTGCTGTCTCTGCTGTAGCCCACTGGTGCTGCCTAGGTACCTGATTCGTGTCTTTTTTTTTTTTTTTTTAGTTAGTTAGTTAGTCAGTCAGTCAGTCTGTCTGTCTATTTATTTATTTACTTATTTTACATCCCTCCTCTCTCCCCTCCTCCCTCCTCTGGGTCCCACCTTCTTACCTCCTCCTCCCTATCCCTCCTCCCCCTCTCCTCAAAAAATGGGAGTCCCCTCCCCCCACCATCCCACTCCAACACATCTAGTTACATCAGGACTGAGGTCTTCCTTTTCCTTTGAGGCCAGGCACCACAGCCCCTTAGGGTAAAGTGATCAAAAAGTAGGCATCAGAGTCCAAGTCAGAGGCAGCCCCAACTCCACTTGTAGGGGACCCACATGACGACCAAGCTGCCCATCGATTACATATATTTACGTGGCCTAGATCCAGTTCATGCATGCTCTTTGCTTAGGGGTTCTGTCTCTGTTAGCCTCTATGGGCCTAGATCAGTTGTCTCTTGTTAGTCTTCTTTGTGGAGGTCTTGTCCCCACCAAGTCTTTCTATCCTTGCCCCCATTCTTCCACAAGAAAGCCCATGCTCCGCCCAATGTTTGTTGGTGAGTCTCAGCCTCTATTTGGATCCTCTGCTGCATGATGTTCTCAGAGGACAGTTATGCTATGCTCCTGTCTATAATCATAGCAGAGTATCATTAATAGTGATGGGGTTTGGCTCTCTCCCTCAGGTAGGTCTCAGGTTCGGCCTGTCATTGGTTGGGCATTCCCTCAATTTCTGGTATATCTTTATCACTGCACATCTTGTATACAGGGTAACTTTCGGGTTCAAGTTTTTGTGGGCGGGTTGGTGATATCCTACCTCCCCTAGAAGTCCTACCTAGCTAGAAGAAGGCCTTTTCAGTCTCTGTATCCCCCACTGTTAGGAGTCTCAGCTAGAGTCACCTCCATTGCCTCTCAGACTGTTGCTAGTCTCCAGCTTGTCTCAGAGATGTCCCCTTCTCATTTTCCCAGACTTCTCACCTCCTGCCCCCTGCTCACCCCGTAACTGATCCCCACCCTACTTTCCCACCTCCCTCTCCTACCCAGTTCCTTCTCTTCAACTACTTCTACTGTTTATGTCCCATTTTGAGTGAGTCAAGCATCACCCCTTAGGCCCTCTTAGTTACTTAGCTTCTTTGGGTCTGTGGATTGTAGAATGGTTATCTTATACTATATGGCTAGTATCTGCTTATGAGTGAGTATATACCATGTGTATCTTTCTGGGTCTGGGTTACCTCACTCAAGATGATATTTTCTAGTTTCATCCATTTGCCTGTGAAATTCATGATTTCCCTGTTTTTAATAGCTGAGTAGTATTCCATTATGTAAATGTACCACATTTTTTCCATCCATTCTTTGGTAGAGGGACATCTAGGTTCTTTCCACTTTCTGGCTATTATGAATAAAGCTTATGAACATAGTTGAGAAATGTCCTTGTGATATGGTAGAGCATCTTTGGGGTATATGCCAAAGAGTAGTATAGCTGGGTCTTGAGGAAAAACTATTCCTAATTTTCTGAGAAACCACTAGATTAATTGTCAAAATGGTTGTGTAAGTTTGCCCTCACACAAGCAAGGGAGGAGTGTTCCCCTTTCTCCACATCCTTACCAGCATGTGCTGTCCCTTGACTTTGTATCTTAGCCATTCTGATGGGTATGCAATAGAATCTCAGAGTCATTTTGATTTGCATTTCCCTGATGACTAAGAATATTGAGCATTTGTTTAAGTATTTCTCTGCAATTTCAGATATCTGAGTTGAGAATTCTCAGTTTATCTCTGAACCCCATTTTTTAAAATTTATTTATTTATTGCTTCAGGTTACATCTCCATCACAGTGTCCTCTTCCTACCCCTCCTAGTCCTGCCCTCCCACCTTCTACCCCTTAACCCTTCCATCCCACTCCTCTGGAGTGGAGTGTCCCTATATAACAGTCCCCCGCACCAGTTCAGCAGTCATATGAGGGCCAAGAGCCTCCTCATACACTGAGAACCTACAAGGCAGCACCATTAGGGAAAAGTATCTCATTGACAGGGAGAAAAAGAAAAAGTCTATGTCCATGTTCCCTTTGGTGCATTGGTTGTGGTATAGATATCATGTACTATATAGCTAAAATCTGACTATAAATGAATAGATGCTATGTGCATCCTTCTGAGTCTGTGTTAGCTCACTCAGGATGAGCTTCTCTAGTTCCATCCATTTGGCTGCAAATTACATAATTTCATTGTTTCTGATAGCTGAGTAGTATTCCATTGTGTAGATGTACCCCAGTTTTTTTAATCCATTCTTTGGTCTGACCCCCATTTTTAATTGGATTATTTGGTTTGTTGCTGTTTACTTTTTTGAATTCTCTATATATTTTGGATATTAGCCCTCTGTTGGAGGTAGAGTTAGTGAAAATATTTTCCCAATCTGTAGATGGCTGATTTCCCACCCCTTCATGATATAAGGCTTGGAGAGATCAGGGATAACAAGGTACATATCTAAACACAATAAAGGCAATATACAGCAAGCCAGTAGCCAACATAATTAAATACAGAGAAACTTAAAGCAATTGCACTAAAATCAAGGACAAGACAAGGCTGTCCACTCTCTCCATATCTATTCAACATAGCACTTGAAGATCTAGCTAGAGCAACAGGACAAGTAAAGGAGATCAAGGGGATACAAATAGGAAAGGAAGAAGTCAAAGTATCCCTATTTGCATATGATATGATAGTGTACATAAGTGACCCCCAAAGTTCTACCAGAGAACACTGACAGCTGATAAACACATTCAGCAAAGTGGCTGGATACAAAATTAACTCAAAAAATCAATAGCCCTTCTTTACACAAATGATAAATGGGCTGAGAAAGAAATTAGGAAAACAATACCTTTCACAACAGCCACAAATAATATAAAGCATCTTGGTGTAACTCTAACCAAGCAGATGAAAGACCTGTATAACAAGAACTTCATGCCTCTGAAAAAAAAAAAGAATTGAAGAAGATATCAGAAGATGGAAAGATCTCCCATGCTCATTGAATGTCAGGATTAACATAGTAAAAAATGATCATCTTACCAAAAGCAATTTACAGATTCAATTCAATTCCCATCAAAATACCAACACAATTTTTATGGACCTTAAAAGAATAATCCTCAACTTCTCATACAAAAAACAAAAAACCCAGAATAGATAAAACAATCCTCTGCAATAAAAGAATTTCTGGAAGCATCACCATTCCTGACTTCAAGCTGTACTACAGAGCAATAGTAACAAAAACTGCATGGTACTAGCATATACCAACAGACTAGTTGATCAATGGAATTGGATCAAAGACCCAGAAATAAACCCACACACCTACAGACACTTGATTTTTGACAAAGAAGCCAAAACCATACAATGAAAAAAAGAAAGCATCTTCAACAAATGGTGCTACTCTAACTGGATATCTGCATGTAGAAAAATACAAATAGATCCATATTTATCACCCTTCACGAAACTCAAGTCCAAGTGGATCAAAAACTTCAGCATAAAACTAGCTACACTAAATCTATTAGAAGATAAAGTGGGGAACAGCCTTGAACTCTTGACATGGGAGACAACTTCCTGAACAGCACACTATTAGCTCAGGCGCTAACATCAACAATAAATGGGACCTCATAAAACTGAAAACTTTTTATAAGGCAAAGAATACCATCCATCAATAGGGCAAATCGGTAGCCTACAGATTGGGAAAAGATCTTTACTGATTGGTTTCTTGTGAATTAAGAAAGCACTGAACTACATATTTAAAGTTGAATTGGGCCCAAGTCAGACCACCTAAAGCAGCCCTTCCTCAATTCCCTTTTCCTCTTCCCCATCCCAATCCCCACACACAAGTTGTAGTATCTCTGTTGTTTAACCATCCTAAAATACAACTTTCTTCCTCACAAAACTGTTTAGACTCCAGCTCCTCAATTTTCTCCAAGGAAGTTCAAAGTAATCAAGATCCCATTTTCAGCTCCTCTCTACCAGAGTTGCCATTTCCTCTCAAACCCAAGAGTGAGAATTGGCAGCTTTTCATGCTGATGCATCCAAGCTGCCTTCCCATTGTCCTTCGCAAAACATACAGATGTGAAGACATTCACACAGACACATACACAGACATATGTGAAGACACACATGTGTAAATACAGACATATACACACAAATAAATATACACAGACATCACCCAAACACAGGAAGTCACACAAAATTATACACACACTCAGCCACAAAACAAGCAAAAGACACATACATAAAAGGGGGGGGGAGGTGTAGAGGTACACATGGACACATGCCCTCTATCAGAAAGCTGACAACTTCCCTGATTATGGGCAATGAATCCAAAGCAAAGTGTCTACCACCCAGTATGCGTGCTCCATAAATGTTTGCTGAACTGATCTGAGCCACAGAGGAGCCAGCCCAGGCAGCTGCTTTGAGCAGAAATGGGAAAAACAAGTCCTGTCTGGACTTCCTGCTTATTAAATGTTACATATAAAATTCTAACAGGAAGACTTTACACTGTGCCAACATCTCTGCAACCTTCCTCCCTTTTCCCACGAAGCCTGGACTGCATCTAGAACCCCAGTGCCATGACTACCTCTCTCTGGGCTCCAACTTCATGAGGTAGGCAAGTCTTCATTAGCTTTCTGACACTTTCTCCAGCTCTACCTAAGAGGTCTTATATGCCAGGAACACTGGTATCCATTTGCATGGGCATTTCTGGGACCCAGGTGTGCCTGGCTTCAGGGCTATGCTAGAAACCTCTGTGGTATAGGATTTCTTGCGCTATTGCAAAGTAGGGGGCTTAAGCATGAGGAGGCACAGCCCAGCAAGTGTCAGGGGCGGAGTGGCTGGGAGCTAAGATAGTTACAGAGGAGGTGATCATGGTGGTGGAAGCTCCCTAGAGGCTGGGTACCTGTACATGGGAGCTTTCTTTCATTCAGCCATTAAATCCTAGGACAGAGACACTTGACCAAAAGATTCCAGAATCACACTACCTGGGCTTCTTGCTGGATCCTGCCAGGAAGAAAACTAGGTTATTCTGCAAGTCATCTGAACCCTTCACCCCAACTCAGGCATCAGTTTGAGAATAATAGGGTTTCATTTCAAAGGTTTCTGTGAAGGTTAGATGCAGTTATCGAAGCTCCCCTAAAGTCCCTCTAGCTAGATACTGCCACTCCATCTTACAGAGAGCACTGAGGTGTTTGAGATGAAGTTTGTTCAGTTTGTCACTGGCAAAGTTGCAACACGAAACACAAGTTTATCTGACATATTCACTTCTGCTGCTTCTCAGATCACATGATGTCCACTACCACCTGAGTGCCCATTCTTGCAATTCTGTCACCATGGCTAGGACAAACCAATCTTGGAGTCCTCGGAATCTGTGGTTGCCTCCTTTTCCAGAGATCTGTGCACCACTGAGGTTCAACTATCCTGGCCACCAGGTCCCTGTCTGGTTATGGGAGGGGGAAAACCAACATCCTGCCAATGACAGTAAAGTCACCTTGTTCCTTGTTTTGAGTGAGCAGAAGGAGCTGTCTATAACCTGGATGTCTCTCCTACTTTGAGGAGTGACTCTCACAGTGGCCCACTGCTGCAGAAGGCCATTGCTTCTAACCCAAAGACAGGAAGAATCCTACTCTTGAACCTAGCCGCTCACTCTGCCTTGCTGCCCTGTCCAGTGCGAGCTCTTCAGGCTCCTTCCAAAGAACCACAGCTCCAGATGTGGCCTCCTTGACTTCCCCCATCCAGAAGACAAGCCCCTTCCCCACCACAGCTCTTGTCTGCAAGGAAGTGCCTCCGCATCACAGTGAAGGTAGACTTTTATGATTCTAACAGATGCAGAAGACCTAAGAATCAGCCAGACTAGTTTTTTAAAATTGTCCCTCTGCAAGAGGTCTTGATTCTGAAGAGCCATTGTGAACTCTGGCCCAGGGAACTGTATGGCTTTAATGCCCCGATTCGGGACCTTGGGGCAGGACACCAGTCATTAAGAGGAGTCAGCCAGCACCTCTGAGGCAAAGCTGCCAAAGCACAGACTTCCCCATCCATTGCAAGAAACCAGTTCGCAGCCCGGGGCACCCAACCTTCTAGCCATGCAGTTGAAGCCTAATGACTTACCATCTGAACTTCAATTAACCTGTCCCTGGTCCCCCTCCTTCATGCCTGTTTTTAGAGTTACCATAAGGGTGAAGTGAAGTATTGCTGAAGTATCCACTGAAAGGTGGAGAGCTCAGCTAATCAGACTCCCTGCAGTCTCTAAATTGCACCTCTACTAGGGGCGTCTCCCACTGGATCCCCACATTCTGTAACACACTGAGAATATATAAGTCTATCTGTCTAGATCTATCTATCTGTCACCTACCTATCTCCACCCTTCCTTTCTTCTGTCTTCCCCATTAGGCATGTGCTCTGTGAGAACAAGGGTCATAGTTAATCAGTATCTCTGTGTACTTCCAGGGCACAGACAAGCCTAGCGCACAGTAGAGCCTCTAAGAATCGTAGGTCTAAGGAAATAAAGAGAACAGATTCCTACCCTTGGACTCTCATTCAGATCATACAAAACTCAGAAAAAAAAAATGCCAGCATTTCTAGAGTAACTAGTCAGTGGAGGACCCTATGCTAGAAGCGTGGTACACCTCACTTCTAAAGCCTATTTTATCCTTCCAGGTGTAGAGTACACCAATCCTGATCCTATGCCATGGATATTTGTTTGACTGGGTTTTGTACTTTCCTTTTTAAACATGAATGGTGACTGTTTCAGACTGTCTTGCCCAAGGTCACACGACTAGAGGATGTCAGAATCAGGCCTGAAACACGTATTCATATCACAAAGCAATAACCTCCTCCACAACAAAAACTTCCTTCCTCCCCAGGGTTTCTTTCCCCAAACTCAGGACTCCTGGAAGTCAAGGTGAAAGACATTAAAAAAAAAAAATCAAGTACAACGTGGGATCCACATGCTTTCAAGACTATTTGATTCATTCTCATCCAAACCTCTCTAGACAGAACCCATAAAACCACAGCCTTATTCCGTGTCCCTCCCATCCCAGCTCAGAGGCAGCTCCACTACTCTTGGCTAAGAATATTATTTCAAATAATTCATGAGGACAGCTGTGTGACTTCAAGAAGAAATAGATGGGCCCTGGAATGCCTCCTTCCTATAGATCACAACCCCCAACTCCCTGACCTCCACCAAGCTGCCTGGACAGAAAGAGGTCAATGATTAATTATGCCAAGATAAACAGAGTTAATTTTCTTCCTGGATAAGACTAATTACAACAGTGTTTGTTTTGGTAGGACACAGAATTACTGTCCCTAGTGACAAATATTCCTAATTGAAAAGAGTGTTTATTTCCAAGGGGTGGGGGCCAGGGTCACTAAGCAACAGTTAGGTAATGTTTTCCCCATTTTTCATTTGAAGAGAGACAGGACAGCAATTAGATACTAGCTTCAATGAAACCTCTTTTTGAGGATCACTCTCCCTCAGATCCACTGAGCAGCCTGGGCAAACCATGAGATACATCTAGAAGTTTGGAGGTGGTTCCTGAGAAGAACCGTGCCCTGTAGCTGATGACTTTGGGTCAACACCCTCTCTGGTACCATAGTGAGGAGGCAGGAAGGAGCATTTTGAATCTCATCACTCACCAGCATAAACTAGGAAAGAACACATGAGTAAACTCAAGTTCTTCCAGTCTCATAGGTCAACTTCAACACTAAATGCTGAAGGTTGGGAAGAGAAGCTGGCCATGACCAAATTGGAAACATGTAGTACATCTTCACCTGAAGGTTCTATAAAAACAGAAGGAAGAAATCTGAAGAACAGTCAGGCAGACACAGGAAAAGCAGAGGAGCCAGTGTGCACAGAGTGGTAGGTATAGGTTTGCTCAGAGAGTTATTCTGAATCCAGAACAGTTTGTCTGAGATAGCAAGGGAAACTGAAATATTCAATAACAGATGATGATCATAGCCGATCATATTACTGAGGCTACTATACAGACCACCATAAACTCCTATAATCAATTCCACCAAAATGCAATGCCTCGACGTCTAGAAGCTAATATCCAAAATACTTTCAGGGCCATGCCCCTTCCAAAGACTCTATGGATGATTCTTTCTTTCCTCTTCCAGATCCTGTAGGAGCACCAGGCACAACTTTTCTTGTGCCAGTATGTCTCAATCTACCTCTACTTTACAAGGTTACCCTCCTTCTAATCTGTGCCTATGTCCAAATTACCTCGTATGCCAGTCATGCAGGATCAAGTCCATCCCAATCCTGAGTAGCCTCATCCTAACTAGTCACATTTCAGTAGCCCCATTCTCAAGTAAAACCACTTCCTGAGGTACCAAGGGCAAGAGCCTCTGCATGTCTTTGGGGAGGTATAATTCACTCCATGACACAGGTTACAGAGGCCACCTTCAGAAGTCTGAATCTCATTCTGTAAGCAGAGGGAACACAATGAAGGCTGTACATGGTACAGTGGTTGTGGTCCAATGTAATGTGAGGGTCTAATATGAAAGACTCGCTGGTTGTCACGGGCCACAGTAGGGAGATTAGTGAGGTGAAAAGTTGTGGGAATACAGGTGAGTCCTGACCACATCTCAAGTCTGACAGTAGAAAAGGTGAGCTGGGGAGAAAGGAATCTGTAGTAAGGACATTTACAGCTCCAAGATTCTACAGTTCAAAGACCATGGTAGTTACTGGTATGATGGAGGAGAAATTAGGAAGGAAGGAAGGAAGCTTCTGGATCCTGGTTAAGCAACTAGACTTAAGGAGAAGAAGCAGACTTGGGGGAACTTTGGTTTGAAACAAAAGCTGTGAGACATTCAGAAGGAGACTAGACACATCGACACCCAAATCTAAAGTATATCCCTCTGGAATATGGACCTAAAGGTCACCAAAAAAATCATAAAGGTAGAAAAATGGCCACATGGGGTGAAAAGAGAGGGTCCGAGATAGAGGTCTGAGAAGCTTTTCACATTAGGAATCCCAGGGAGAATCAAGGGATTGAACTGGAAAAGTACAGTCATGGAAGTTGGCAGAAAACCAAAATCAGAAGCCAAAGTTGGGAGATCTGACTACACCCAAGCCAGCCTCCTGCCACTTCAGGGCACAGAGCAGTGTGGAGCACTGTGCCCTGGTGCTGGTTACCACCATGGTGAGTGTGTGTGTGTGTGTGTGTGTGTCTGTGTGTGTGTGTGTCTGTGTGTGTGTGTGTCTGTGTGTG
>CAJQZJ010005020.1:11598669-11651169 GCA_907164525.1 Lophiomys imhausi
GAGAGAGAGAGAGAGAGAGAGAGAGAGAGAGAGAGAGAGAGAGAGAGCCAATGTCTCATACCATTTTCTATACACTGATCCCTGGTCATTGGATCTGCATCCCCACTTATCCCTGATGCACTCAGAATGGAACTCAACTCTATTCTGGCAACTTCCTCCACTTTTTCAACAAAATGTCTTCACCGTTTTGACTTCTGTTTAATTCTGTTTAACTCTGGTTTCCTTTGACATCTCAGAGAATTAGCAGAATGGAGAGGTTTTGATTCACCCAAGGTCTGCGTGAGATTAGCAGAGGGCACAGAGGTGCATCAGAGCTGGAATGCCAAGGGAGCCATCCAGATGATGATGTGACAACAGGAAGGGACGTTACAGGACCATTGAAGCCTGGCCTCTGGAGACAAGCCACCTGGCTGTGACTCCGTATTCAAGTGAAAAACATGTCCCACCCAGTTTGGAGTTATTTGGGGGCTCGACACAGTGGGAAATGTGTGTCAACCCTGAGTTCCGGGAAACCAACATGGTGAGCAGTGCTGCAGTTCCAGGCTTCACACTGGCAGCTGGCTGCTGCTCTCTGGAATGATCAAGCAAGGACACAAGTGCCTGAGACAAGTTTACTCATTGTCAGCCTGCATACTTAAAATGCATATGCCTGGGCCCCACAACTGACCAGGGCCTAAGTATCTGTGCTGGAACTTACCGCCCACCCCACCCCCCAGTGTGCTGTTTTCAGAGCCAGGGGTGGAACAGGTACTGTAGCTGCCTCTCCCGGGTTCAGTCACAGCGCCTGACCCCTGGTGCACACAAAAGGAAGTGCAAGGTATACTATATAGCTCTAGGCAGAGTGAAAAAAGTTGCTGGTATCTCCTCTGGGGGAACTTGCTCTCAGACCAAGATGAGCTTAAATTTTCACTCTGTCACCCTCCAGCAATGGATCCAAAGATGTGTTTTAAGAAGCTGGATAGACATCTGTGTCACATGTGAGTTTTCTCCCAGATGAGAAAGAAAACAACAAAACCTTCCTTTCTTTCTTTTCTGAGTGGGGAAAAAGTGGTTCTTGCTCTGCTTCTCACTTCTTGAGGTGATAAATGGGTACGTAGGGTAATAAAGATGTAGTAGAGGAAGTAAGCATGTTTTGATTCACTGAGGCTATTTTAAGGGGTAGTTAATGAGAGCCTTAGTCCTTAGTCAGAGCAGTGAGGAGTAAGGTATACTCAGCACAAGGCCCTCCTCAGTATTCAGCAGCTGTTAGTAGCAGATGAGATAAGACCAGCTTATGCCTTGTCTTGCCTCAGTGGAAGAGGAGGCACTTAGTCCTGATACGATCTGATGTACCAGAGTGGGTTGGTACGGGGGGGGTGGCAGAAGTAGATGGGAGGGGGGGACTGGGAGGAGAGGAGGGAAGGGGACGAAAATTGGAATGTAAAACATACAAATAAATTAATTAATGGAAAAAAGAAGCTTTAATTCATTGGAGTCTAAAGACAAATATTTCAGTTATTTTCCCCCTCTAGCTTCTGCAGTTAACCATGATCTGTCTGATCCCTCAGCCTCAACTCCTAATATCTCCAGACAGGCCCCATGGCTTCCCTGTCAGTTACCAAAAGTCCTCTCCAGCTCAATTGACATTCCACTCCCATATATAATTTCCTCAGCATTTCCTCTCCTCTGTCCCTAACCAGCAACTCAAGTGGAAAGAACGACAAGGGGGTGTGGTCTTAATGAGAAGGGTTGTGGTCTTGCTTTTCTCTTTCTCTTCTAGGTCAGCACCTTTCAAGCTGAGACAGTAGAGTAAATAAGAGACCAAGAGGCTCACCTTCCTCAAAAGGCTGCTTGTGATGTGAGAAAGAGCCCTGCTCCCCCTCTGCCTTCATCGTAGCCCTCTACTGCTGGTATCGAATAGGTCTCTTATTAGATAATGTGACACAGAGAGGTTACTCACTTCTATTATTGAAGCCCCCATAGGAGGAAGCAGCCTTGCCTTTCTTTGTCCCATCAGAGGTGTCTACTATGAGCTTCCTCTCTGGCCAGATGTCACCTTACATGATTCAGAGCAATCCAGGCATCCACCTGCTTCTTTGACTTCTACTCTTGTACAATGGAGCCTTGATACTCATTGTCTATTCACCAGAGGCTGAAGGGAAGTTGGTGAAGTAAGTACAAATAAGAACATTTTCTTCTTTCCTAGAGAACTTCGCTGGAGTTCCTACTGTCCTTTTCACTAGTGGGTTGTTCCACCTCTCTCCCAGGCCGCAGAAATCTATGGAAACAAGTGACATTTAGGACATTTTTGCACTTTTGTTTGAAATAAAATTTGCAGGATATGATTTATCTTTCTACCAGAAACAAACACCAAACAGACGAGGTATCAGAAACAGCAGTTTTCCACATACTTGCCATCGGAAAACAAAATTAGTGACCCTGCAGAAAGCATCCACAAATCAGGCAAACACTAGAACCATCCAGCATGCTGTCTTCAGAGAGCTTTCAGACCAGTGGCAACATAAGGACATCTCAGTGGACCCAGTAGACTCTTAAATTGGGAAGAGCAAGCTAAGGAGGAAGTGAAGTGAGCTAGGGCTGGGAGTACTAAATATCAAAGAGCTGCACATAGGAAGATCTGCAGGGGACCCTTATGTTGAAGTACTGAAGATAATATGTTTTATTCAGGAAAAAATCTAAGAACACTAGGAAGCATTGATGTTCACACTGGATGGAAATATTGAACCTCTCCCCTCCTCCAGTAAACCCAAAAGACTCATAATTCATTGGCACAGTACTGTAAAGTCTTGTTCGGTGGTAAGGAATAATTCCCCTTAGACTGCTCAGACATGCCAAACAAATCATAAAAGCAAGACACAAAAAGATCAAACTGTTTCTAAGTAGTTTAATATACCCCAGAACAAAGCTAAAAGAGATTTATAGGAATAAAAAGAAAACCTACCACCCAACAAGGTAAAAGTCGCAGTTTCTGGCATCTAATCAAAGATTGCCAGGCATGTAAAGACACATGAAAAGGGAGAAAATAATCAATTAAAACACTTCAAGAAATGAGGCAGATTTATAATTAGTAAGTTAGGCCATAGAAATAAATGACAGAACTATATTCTGTATGTTCAAAAGTTAAGTACCCAGTCCTACTTAAGTTATGGATCTTAGAGGAGAACCTACAGCCATCACTTTCCTACACAAGCATAATCCCTAAGTATACTCTAGATACTTATCCTTGTCCTCACAGATAAGTGTAGTTGTCACCTCTTATCATGGAAACCTCTTTGCAATAGACTGAGACCATTACAGAAAACCACAACCAATCCAAATGCAGAGCTGTGGAGCTCAATGGATACATCTATAAAACGCTCCCACATGGAAAGCTCAGGGAACATTGCAGAAGAGAGGACAGAAAGATTATAAGAATCAGAAGATCAGGGTGTTTCCTGTGACATTATATCTCTTTGTAACATCAGAAGCTACACCCATAAAGAATCAACAACATAACTGCCCAAATGTGAGCTAAACAAGCATGACACCAATGGGTATGACAAAGTGGACAAGAAAAAATCCCAAGAGGTGTCAACTCTGCAGAAAGTACTAAAGGCAACTGTAGAAATTTGAAGAAGTGGCCTTCCCCAGGGAAGAGCACATCAGTTGGTTGCCCAGTGCCAAGTGGCCAGCTCTGAAAACATATATACAAGTAACATTATACGGACTGAATTGGTTATATTTAAGAATATGCGTGTATGTGTGTGAGTGTGTGCTTGTAACAACAATTAATGAAAAAAACATGAATTTGAACATGAAAATATTTTGAGGGAGGGCATGGGAAGTTATATAATTATATTACAATATCGAAAATAAAAAATATTTTTTGAATTCGGTAGACACACAGGGAACCTCAAAAGGCCCAAACAGAAGCCAGAAATGGAAATCAGTTTAGGGTGCAACAACAAGGAGAGAAGAAAAAGGATTTTGCTTGATGATATGGCAACAAAAATACCAAAATAGACATAAGAGGAAATAAAGCACTAAAGTTCAGCACAGAAATTAATAAAACAGAAGTTTATACAACAGAAACTATTTGTGAAACCTAGGGCAGATGTCTTAAGAGTATGAGTAACACCAATCTCCAACCAGGATAATCGGAAAAAGATAGAAAGAGACAAACTACAAATTTTGAAGCGAGACAAGTGCCATAGATTCCTCAAATGTTAAAAAATATTCTATTAGTTTGATAGCAAAAATGGTCTAGCTCCTTAAAAGACACAAACTACTAAAACTCAATTTAAGATAAAGATAACTTTAATATTGTTGTGTCTATTGGTGACATAGTATTTATACGTTAAAATTTTTCCACAGAGAAAATTCAACATTCTTCACTGCCAAGTTCGACTGAGCATTAAAGAAAGGAGCAATGCTACTCCTACACAGAAAGTTGAAGGAGAAATGCTTCCCAATCCATTGTCTGAAGCCAGTATTTCCTTGATGTTGAAATCAGATAGTGACATTACCAGGAAACTACAAACCAATGTCTTCCAAAAACAGATGCAAAATCAGAAATTTAGCAAATCAAATCCATATTAAAATTTAACAAATAAAATCTAATATATTAAGAGTATAATGTATGAGGGCCAAGTGGAGATTTTCCAAAGAATGCAGAGGAAGTATAGCATTCAATCCAGTCCATTTTGAAGAGATCTGCAGCTTGACTATGTGACTACACTTTAAAACTGTCGAGCTGTACACTTTAAAATGGCTCAGACTGCAAACAGTATGACTTCTCCTTTCCCTATTTTTATCCCTCTAATTTTCTTCTCTTGACTACTGCCAATGATCTTGGTTACCATTCAGATGTAGCTGGAAGACTCTATTGCTGAAGACACCACATACTTGAGTAGTAGGATATGGTGAAAGCAAGCTGGTTCCAACCTGGAAGCTATGTCCCTTTGTCTAACCCTCACACTGCTGGAAGGTTCTATGAACCATTATTAGAGGAGAAAAGTAATCAACAGTTTTATCCAGATGTGAACCCTTTGAACTATAATAACAATATGCCTAATAAGATGAACCCACTGGTGTGATAGTGGCATGAATATTTTGAAAATAAACAACCACTTTTTGTGGTAGAGCTTAGGCCTCTTTAGTGAATTAGTGTGCAGTTCAACTTGGCATCTGGCAACACATAAAGCCTGGCGTTCCTTTGGCTTGCTGAAATGGACAGCACCCAGTTGAAACCATCTGCCCTCTTGAAGGGGAGTGGCTAAGAACTGCTCTGTTAAAGGGGTGTGGCTAAGAAACTGTAAGCTGCATAGATGACGTTGGTTGCCATGAGAAGCAACAGGACTGCTGGTGATAGAGTTCCTTAAAGGCATCTGTCTTGGGGCTCCAGGGCACCAGAAGAGACAGAGGTGAGCAGAGTTTGGAAGCCACCCGAACCGTGTTGAAACAGACTGATTTTATAAACTGGCCACAATTTAATGGTTGAAATAAACTGGCCTTGAGAAGTGGCAAAGTTAGGCCCAAAGGACACTAAGCTTGAAAGGGAATGCCTGCTGGACTGCCTTAAATCAGGTTATCACTCATGGACCTAACACTAAGAACATTAATATCCTTTTAAGGAAATTAAAATAGGGTTAGTTGGGTGTTCGTAGGTAGGTATTAGGATGCTATAGGTGTTTGTTAGGTACCAATAAATATGTGTTTACAAATGAAAATTTATAAAATTTATGATTGTATTTGGAAGTCATGTCTCATACTATCAAGTGGGCCAAAGCCTGTGACTGGCTAAGTCATAGGTTCTAAGAAAGAACCTTATACTATTGTTATACTAAACACACATAATATTAAACTTCCCCTTGAGTCCTTATCTTTATAGTCATAAATTGGCACATCTCTCAACCTTCATTTGAGAATCTTTTTTGTAGTAGTAGAGGTGATTAATAGAGAGACTCACTGGTCAATGTGCAGAGAGTAAGAAGCTATGGAGTGCCCAGCTCTAAATGGGGTATCTATATCATACCCCTCTCCTCAATGCTCATGGATCATTTTGTAAGAGGGAGTAAAATGATTATGAGAGCCAGCGGTAGTGAACATCTACAGGATACAGTATTTGTCAGATACAATGATGTCATTGCACACATTAACTACAGTATTGATGACTACATGTATAAGATCTTCAAAAGATCAAATGCACACCATGAATGAGGACAGACTCATGATGTTCCATTCCCTAGCTTAGGAGATATTGGCAACTAATGGCTACTGGGAGAAAGTCAGTTTCCTTCAGTGATATTGTTCCTGATAGTCTACCCATGCTCTACCAGATGGACAGACACCTATGTCCATACAGTCAACACTAAGCAGACTCAGTGGTTTTAGAAAAATAACATATAAAATTGGAGGGAAAGATAGTAGGGGATAGAGAAGGAATTAGATAGAAGATAATGTTGAATAAATTTGACCAGAATGCATTATATTCATGTATGAAATTCTCAAACATTAAAAAGTAAAAATGGGAAAAAAAACATTTGAACAGAAATTTTATGAAAATTACATAAATATGCATATAAAAGCATGTTTGTCATCATTAGTGATTTTAAAGGTGTAACAAGAAAATATCATACATATATTGAAATGGCTATAATTAAAAATATCAATTATTACCATGTGTTGTTGTACATGCCTTTAATCCCAGGATTCAGGAGGAAGATGCAGGAAGATCTCTGTGAGTTCAAGGTCAGCCTGGTCTACCAAGTGAGTCTAGGACAGTCAGGGATACACAGAGAAACCCTGTCCAGAAAAAAAACAAAAAAATATTAATTATTAGCAAGGATGTGGATAAACTGAATTCCTATTCACTACTGAGAGGAACATGAAATAGTAGAACCACTTCAAAGAACAGTTTGGTAACCTGTCCACTGAGGATATAGGAATGTCCCTATAATGACTTATCAAAATAATGATCACATCCAACTTCATTTGTAATAATTTCAATCCAGATATAACCTAAAGGACCACCAATGGGTGAGCAAATAAATTGTTGTGTAAATGTATCATAAAGCCCTATTCCAGAAAAAAAATTGATTTAGTGATACAGCATCAACATGACTAAATCTCTGAATGTTCTTGCTGGATGAAAGGAGCTAGACAAAAAATGATTTTTGATGATAGTCAAGTAAGGATGACATGGGCAATTTTTACAAAAGAAGGGGACATGGGAGAAGTTGGAAGGGGAGATGAAGAGGGGGAGGCTACATAAATACAGTTCTCGTGTGGGAACATCTCACTAAAATAAAGAATTTTAATTTAAAAATAACTCACAAAAGAATTGCAGGAGTGATGGATCTAGCCATTATCTCCACAGAGGCAATAGCTTAATGACTGTAGGCAATGTTAGCACTTGGACAACTGGACACGTTAAATGTGTGTAATAAGCCAATGCTACTCCATAAAGCTGATTTCTTAAAAATAAGCTGCAGCAGCTACCAGTCTCAAGTTAGTGTGCACCCCTAAATCCCAGTGAACAGAAAGCGAGCTCTTTATAGAAGTCCCCCAAATTCCACTACACCACGATCACAGGTCTAGGATGCCCAGGCAGGTTCAGCGTACCAGAAGCCTCTGGCCAGGGAGTGAACTTCTCTCTAGCCCCTTTCTTCTAGGTACCTCCTTCCTCTAGGTGCTTCTAGACTCTTTCCTTGTCCCTCTTTCTCTCCCTCTCCTTCCCCCTTCCTCCTCTCTCACAGAGATCAAGTTGGGAAAGATCAGTAGAGGAGAATTATCCTCTCCTGGGATGTCTGCAGTTCTGGCAAAGACTATGGCGTATTTCCCTATCTCTCCTGACTTGTCTGCTGGTACGGATGTTCAGGTGGGGTGCTCGAATGCTGTGGTGAAGACTTTACATGGCTGCAATGTTTTCTTCCCTGCTCAGGAAGTATCAGGTCCCACCTGCTGACAGTTGCAAGGCAACCTCCAGCTCAGCTAGACAAAAGACCCAACAGAAGAAAGGGCCTTGCTGATGGACTCTGGCTTTGAGGCGGCTTCACAAGTGGAGAGTGGGTAGGGATGGCCATGGGCCCAAAAAGCTTCAAACTGTATCTCGAGGTAACTTAACAAATCTTTAATGACTTCTCCCCTGAGGGAATTAGGAATTGGGTCAGCCAGATCTTGAAGTCAGCTGAGTTTTGTCTTGGGCTCTTCCCCCACATTCTTCCTCCCTTTTTTCTTCTTCCTTTCAATGTCCACTGTTGCTGACCAGAGAGATACAGACAGTTCTCTTATATGAAATGTTTTTCCAGGGCAAACATAATTTTTAACACGCAATTGTTTAGCTTTGACCAAAAACAAGTTAAATATCCCACTCCTGTGTGGTTCATGCCAGTTCAAGCAGGTTTTCACAATGTCTCCCTTGACGAGGGTGAGTCTAATCCTGTCAGTATGTTCTGACAAAGAAAGAGGAAAGAGAAAGTCAGCCTTGTAAGACTTCCACAGAAAATTCTGGTAGTTTCTCTCCCTACCGCTACCTACCGCTATCCAGGGCTTATTCTTCACTGTGTATCCCCACAGACTGGCCTCTCACTTTGCACCTGGCCAAAAAAATAAAAAAATAAAAAAAATTCTCTCTCCTCCTAGAGACTCCTGAGCAAGTCTTGCAAGGATGACCAAGACCCTGGCTCCCAGCCAGGCTGGGTTTATGTGAATCTTTACAAGCACATCTGCCAGAGAGCATTCTTCCGGGCTCCCACTGCTGCCCAAATGGGCCACATCAATCACGGCCCAGGCTTCTTCCAGACAGAGTGAGAACAAGGACCTACTTATTTATGACAAACTCCTGAGTGCTTCCCTCTGCCAACTGGGCTCCCCAGGAGAGGAGATGGTCATTAAACCAACCACGTCCACTGTGCCCTTCCCTTGCAAATAAGACCCCATTCTTTGAAGGGATGCTGATGCCAAAAAAAGGAAGGTAAGTCAAAAGCGGAGAGGGATGGAGAGAGAGAGAGAGAAGGAGCAGATAAGCCTCTATTGACTCAGTTAACAGGAAAGTCACCTTGCCCACTTTGTAACAAGGACTCTAAGATCCTGAGAGGGATTGCGGCCAAGGTGCACATGACCATTCAGAAGTTGGACCCATATTTGAAGTTGAGTGCCTTTCCTCTTAATCAAAGGTCTCTTTCTGCAACCATTTTCATGGTCTGGGGGAATTTCTGAGTAACCAAAGAGTTCTCAAAATCCTTCTTGTGCCAATCCAGCAGTTAAATAAAACTCCTTGCAAATACTTTCTTTCCCTCTCTTGGAGAGCTGAGTTCCATGATGAGTATGAAATTTCCTTTTCTGGAACAGGGTACCCAAGAACCTAATTCTAGTTGAAAGGGTTCAGAATGTAGATTTAAAACAGAAGAGAAGGAACAAACCATATTAGTGACCCATGTGAGGTCAAGTTTATTAACTCTGTTATGAGATAGCACCTGGAGAAACTAAAGAGCTAAATCAGTTTGGCTTATCCAGTGCTAGAGCCCATAACTAACGACATCTGAGTTATCTGAGAAATAAAAGAGAATACAGAAGCAGGACAAAATAGTACCTTTATAGATTATAATTAGAGACATTTAGCCTTATGGCAGAGCCTGGATAGGTGCTCAGCAAGTCTCTCATCACCAGCTACAATGCATTGCCCAGCCTGGCTTACTCCAGTGGAAGGTAGCCAGAGGACTGTACTCCACTTTCTGGGAAGACCCATAAAATCCTGTCTTAGTAAGGCTTTCTATCCCTGTGGTAAAACACTATGACCAAAAGCAACTTGTGAGGGAAAAGGGTTTATTTCATCTTATATAGCTGGAAGTCCATCATCCAGGGAAGTTGGGACAGGAAGTCACAGGAAGAACCTGGAGATAGGAACTAAGGCAGAGGCCATGGAGGGGTGCTGCTTATTGACTTGCTCCTCGTGGCTTGCTCAGCCTGCTTTCTTATAGCACTCAGGGCCACCAGCCCAGATGTACACTGACTACAGAGAGTTGGGTCTTCCAAACCAATCATCAATTTTTTTAAAAAGCCTCACAGGTTTTCCCAAAGTCTGGTGGAAGCTTTTCTCAGCTGAGGTTCCTTCTTCACAAAATTATTCTAGCTTGTGTGAAGATGACCTAAAACTAGCCAGCACAACCTGCCACATACAATTCTCTAGTCTTCTCTTTTCTCCATCTTTTTTATTTAATGACCCCAAAAGATCATATCTCGGGACTTTTCAACCTCAGCACCACTGATCTTTGTGATAGATAAAGTCTTTGTCGGAGGCTATCAAGTGCACTATAGGGTGTCAGACAGCATCTCTGGTCTCTACATACTAGGTGACAATAATGTCTCCACTCTTGGTAGGAGTAACATGAAAATGCCTCTCTACATTTCCAGATGACCCCTAGTTAGGGCAGGGAGTGAATCATCATCCTGGTTGAAAACCGTTACCGTAGAAGACTTCAGACCCACATAATGGAAGGAACTTGAGCTCTGAATGATTATGTAGAGAGAGTCCATTCCACGTTTGTCAGTGGTATAAGGAAGAAATTAACTTAACTGAAATTGGTGAGTTGTTTGTTCAAAAGTTAGTTTATGTTGACTGATGTAGTGTGACTATTATCCCCATAAGTAAACATTTATCCAACCATGCAGAGATGATTTGGAGCAGAGGCCACCTTTGCCAACAAAAAGTCACAGAAGGAAGTGGGTTTGGGGTTTCCTGTGAGGAAATAGTCCTTAAGATAAAGAAAATAGAGGAAAGTACTCTATATGTCCCAAAATTATGCCTAAAGTTATGAGTCACCTAAGTTACTTCTTATCTCTCATGGCAGAGAAATCTTAAATGCAAATTTTCTTGCAGACTCGTTCCTCATGAAATCAGGATTCTCTGCTGTGGCTCTGGGGGGACACCAATCCCTACTGTCCTTTTCTCACACCACAAGGTTTGGCTCAATATAGAAAATGGCCAATAGCCTAGTTGGTGCAAAACATGTTCATTGTTGTCCTTTCATTAATTGTTTTAACTTATTTTGTTTGGAAGCTGAGGGTTGGTCTTTGGACAAAGTCAAAGGTTAGTCTGTGGCTCCATTGAAGCTTTGCTTTGTGCAAAGGTTCTTTGTGCCCACCTGTGAACAACATGTTGAATATGGTTTGTGACAGAAAAACAGACTGGGTTAGGAAAGAATAGCAACTCCCCTCCCAGACACACACACACACACACCTCACCATGAATCTATACAGAGCTCTCACCACATAATCCATTTCCTTCCTTCATTTAAGTGATACACTACCTTTTTCCCATAAGGCTGTCAGGATGATGAGATGAGAGTCTTCACACCTGGAATGACACCATGGGGAAGGGAAATAACTGGATAGAAGTTAAGCAATACGAATGGATCCATGTTTGATCCAAACTGAGCAAATTTCTTTCTTTCTCCAGATCTATGATTCACCAACATAAAATAATGCTATGGTTTCAATGTGTCCCTCAAAGTGCATACCCTGGGAACTTAATCCCCAGTAGAACAGAGATGAGAAGTGAAGCCTAATAAGAAGTAGGCAGATCATAAGGGCTTCGCCTTCATAGATAGATTGACAATAATATTACAGGAGTGGGCTACTTACTCTGACAGTGGATTTGTTATGCAAATGAGTTTGACTATCTTGATTTCCTGCTCTTTCCTTCTTGCCCTCTCTTGCCCTTCTGCTCTCCTCCATGGGATGATGCAATATAAAGCCCTTATCAGATATAGTGCCAAGATCTTGTACATTTCAGTCTTGAAAACTATAAACTAAATAAGCTAATGTTCATTATAAATTGTTCAGATATTCTGTTAAAACCATAAAATTGCCTATGACAAGTAGGAACACCAAGTTGGGCCTTTCTTAATATCATAGTAGCTACACCAGGAAGCATTCGGTTGAGATGCTGTTAGTACACCCAATGGCAGCGAGGTGCTGTGGCTTCTCCTTCCCTGTCTCTTGCCACATCCCACAAGAGTTTCCGACATTGCAATACACTATACAATTTTCAGTGACCTCTAGCAAGCTTTCTGGAACCCAGACTTTCCCCAAACGTCAACCTATTCCACTAGGGTAAAACTCAACTAGATATATATATTTCTTCAGTTATTATAGCCTGCAAATTTCAATTTTTATCATTTTGACAATCTATAACACTCTAGGTTCTCATCTAAATATCTGATAGTCTAAAGTTCCATAAATCTTAAATTGTAAATTTGGGAGTCCAGAATTATAATTTGTTTGCATAATGGCACTAATTCAAATTTTCATTGGCCCCCATGCCCAAGAGACTTAAAGACATGACAGGTGACTTGTGAGCATGTGAGGCCGACTAAAACACTGCATCTCTGTTTCTCTCTCACCCTTCTGCTGGGGGTTCTGACTGCCACTGCTGTCAATCATCACTCGTTCCGTCCCCTTCCACACATCACTTAGCAGAATATGCTCAGCTTGGTCTGATCCTCACTGCAGAGGCCTCACGCATGCTGAGCTCCTCACTGCTTATTATTTTTGTCATTCAATATCTTAGTTTTCCTCATTGCCAACTTTCAGACAGTGGAGAATTCTGAGTTTCTCACAGTTTATGATTTTAGACATTAACAGTCCAGGCTGATTAAGTTTTAGATTCTGAAACACTGTGATTCTAAGACAATGGACAAGGCCAGAATAAGTACTTTGGAGACTCAGGATGAAAAGGCACCCAGAGAGGCAGACTGTGAGCAAGCCTGTAGGAAGGAATGATGGTTCTCAGGTGTTAACAAGGCTGTATGGCAAGAGTGTTGTAGTCCTAGAGTGAAAGGGAGAGAAATAAAATAATTTTTTTATAGAACACCAAGAGTGGCCATACCTAACAGGCTTCCTGGACCCTTGACAAGAAGTGAAGATGTGTTTAATAACCTCCAATCAAGTATGTTACTTACTTCAAAAGTGACTACAAATAGAAAAATAAAACTGAGACTTTATGTCCACAGTTATTAAAGCTGCTTATGGCTATACATTTTGGACAGTTCTCTTGTGAGCTTTCTCACCTCTTGCAGGCAGGCCCCAAACTCCACATCTCCCAGGGTTGTTATTTGGTATGTTTGATTCTTCCCAACTTAGGAACAGATTCCTCTGTCTGTGGTAAGAGGTGGGAAGGTGTAATAGGCCTCAAAGCCATGGAAGTGATTTATACCTGTGTTGGGAAACTGGGGCCTGGTTCAAATCTCACAGAGATTCTGGGATGAACACATCCCAGAGCTAGGATCTCCATCTGCAGCCAGAAGCAGCAAAATCTCAGTTTGGAAGAAACTGAAGGTAGAAGAACTTGTTCTCTGTGCAGCAGGGATGGGTACTTGATGAGAAGGGCTGCAGTGTTAGAAAGTTTGACCAAGTCCACCATTAGCCAACCATCTGGTTCTGCAGGGCATCTACCCAAATTCAAAAGTCAATGTGGGGGAAAAGAAGGTCTTTTGTGGAAAGAGTCTACCCAGGATAAAACCAATCATCAGTTTAGTCTTCATGTCTGATACAGCCTGACTGTGGCTATTCCACAGTCAAACGCTCAAACTCTTTTCTTTGTAAACAAACCACTGGCTCCTCCACTACCCCATATCTCACCAGACATTTCAGTCTGCATACACTATTCCCCACTGCAGTGCCCTTTCCTACTTTGGATGTCACTCAACCTTTGGGCACAACTCAAATGTCTCCCCTCTATTAGGAGTCCTGCTCAGGCTGCTCATAAGACAGAGCCACACCCCCCTTTCATATTTAAAGCACTACCTTAGAACAATGCCTTCCAATGCCAAGGCCCTTCTAGTTCACACTCTGCATCTCAGTATCCCCAGTCCTGTCACAAGGCCTGGACCACAAGTACATTTGAGCTATCTGCAAATTTGAAGGAGTGGGACACATATCTGAATAAACTGTCCGCAAATGCAAGGTGACATCCAAACATACCAGGAAAAGGGATAGATCTGGGCAAGCATGGATGGTACTGAGCTTTGGTTAATTAAACAAGAAGTCTGGTTACATTGGTAGCTCCTCCCCTCATTCACACACGACTAGAGTGCCAGAGAAACAGACTGTTGGTCATGTTTGCCTCCTATTTCGGATATAAGTAGGGTGAGCCCAGTCATGTCTCTTTTCCTCCCTAGTCTTGTTTTCTTCTCAACAGAGGAGACACGGGGCTGCGATTTGTTCTGAAGCCCTTTCTCATGCTGTGTTTCTATCTATATGCCTCAGTGGCAATCTTCTATAACACAAAAACATCTCTGCTCCAAAGAAGTAGGCTTTGTCCCCCTATCTGTTCTTAATGAGCACAGACAAGCATCAAACATCATACTGCTGCTGAGGGTTCAGGGTGAATAAGCCAAAGTCTCTGCTTAGTCGGTTGGAGAGTGTCACGAGGAAGACCAGGTGACAAATCATCAATCCACCATTATTCAATCATAGATGGTGAAGAGAGGAAGAAATACCTACCAGATGTGTCACAAAAGAGAGAGACACATTGGTCTAGGACACTCTAGTTGGGCCTCACCATGACTTGAGGAATCTCATTAAGAACAGGGAAGTAAAAGTAGGGGCCATCAGCAAGCCTAGTCACTAGCACACAGATCAGTGCGATGATAGTGATCACGTCCCATACAACTCCTCATAATCTCTTCATGCTGACATCCACCTTGGTCTTTCTCAGTTCTGGGCACACTAGGATAGCAAACTCCAGATCCTGTCTTCTGAAGGGCCTCCAGAATAATCCTTCTGACTATGCCTCAGGGCTTTCTGTTTCAGACCACTGCAGCTCACATCCTCTGTTCCAGGGGGAGGGAGATCTGTGAGATTTGTAGCTGGATCCTGCCCCCTGACCTACAGCCCTATAAAATAGCAAGCAGGAAAGAAAGGGGGGACAAAGCTAAAAACTAAACACTGATGAAGATTGGAAGTGACTGGGGAGTCTAGGGGATTTATGTCTCATGGAGCGAGATGGCCAAAGAGGCCAGACAGAGAGCAACAGCCCTGACGCCTCTGCCTGGTTATTAATTTATCCTAGAAAGTAGAGACCTCTGTTTGCCACTCACACAGGCTGGGTGGCTCTCTGGGTCCTCCCAGCCTACTGTCTGCAGGGACCCTGGCTGACTCACACGGTTTGTTTTTCCAGACCAAACCCACATGTTTGATACTTTGTCAATTCTCTCCACATCTAAGATCTTGTCAGAGGTTCGTCTTACACTCCTGGTGAGTCTGGCAGGATGGGGACCCTTACCCTCATTGGCCAGAGGAGAAAATTGAAGCTGACAGAGGGTGACTCATGCAGGATCACCCAGGGAATAGAAAGAATGAGCCATTGTTGGCTGATGTTACAGCTCCTATAGGTACACATTTCCCTTCCCATTCCCTCCCTCGGCACCCAACCTACCCTCAAATTAACTTTTCTCAGCCAATGAGTCAATTCAACTAACCTCCACTGCAAAACAATGTTTACTAAGAACCTCGGCAAACACAGAGATGAACATAATAAAGGCACATGCCCAAAACAAATGCACCCTTTTAAATTGTGTGTTGCTGGTGATGATAAAGATCTCTCTCCAATATAATAATCAGCATGACCAAACAAAGACAGGAAATCAATAAATAAAAGTTTTGGAAAGAAACTGGGAATAGAGGCAATGCTGGAGTTCAAGCACAAAGGAGTATGTCTAGTTGCTAGGTTCTTTGAAAGCAAGTCACAGGTCACAAGGACAGCTCGTGATCTGGATGGCGTCCTAGCAAATGAGTTCTTGGATAGAAACACCTTCTAGGAAGCAGCCAATACACAGACTGAGCATTGTTGTCCATGCTCCACGTGTGATAAGCCTGTGAACATTATCTACCAACTGCAGGAGCAAAGCTTCAGACTGTATAGTAGGATAAAAAAAAATGATAAAAGAAAAAAAAAAACAAAAACCCCTGAAGTTTGAGAATCTGATTAACCAGGTTTTTTTTCCTTTATTTTTTATTTCTTCAAGTTACATCTCAATCGCAGTCCCCTCCCTATTCCCCCTCCAGTCCCACCCTCCCACCCTCAAACCCCCATCCTCTTTCCTTTTTTTTTTCTTTTAAGTTTAAGGTATATCTTATTTCTCCCTACAGTTTCTCCTTTCAGTCCAACAAATGGCTCTTTCTCTTATAATAATAAATACAATACAGTACAACAGAGGTAATTAGGCCACAGTTATGAGGGTTATTTGGCTTAACGTACATTCCCAATGTCCAGTCCATATGTATTTGGTACCTGACTTTAAAATTCTACTATCTAACCATCTCCATGAGTTTAAAGTTCTATATCTGACTCAACATTCATACTAATTGCAACACAATTTTAAAAGTATCTTCTTAGATGTATAACACTCTCTTGACTCCAAAACAACTTAAAATTTAATTATGAGACTCTATCTATCTGTTCTTCAATCACCTCAGAGACCTGAGAGGGATAAATATATCTGATTTTATAGGAAGTACAGGGTCTGCAGCTTCCAAAACTAAGAAATCACATACCAGTGGCTGCCTAGACAGTTCCTATTTTCTCTCCATACATTACAGCATCGCTCGTCAGTCGTTTGGCCCCGTTTCTCTGACAGACATTGATTGTAGAGCAGGGGTTATGAAGGACTTACCTACCCTGTCTTGGCAGAGCTAGGCTGTCGACTTACCTGCTTCCAGGTTTTGTCCTTTTTGGACAGCATTCTGTCTACAGTTGGAGCAAGGGGCTTTTCCTACCAAGAGATAGGCTTGGGACTAATTCAATCATCTCCCACTGGAGATTCTTCGATGCTCATCTTCTACTTGGAGGAGAATAGGGGGTGCTGTCAGGAGTTGATATGTCTTGATATAAAAAAATCTAAAGTTACGGAAACATCTTTAAATGCCATATTCTGCAGATCTCTTGAGGTTTTTGAAGAGGCCCTATCTGTCTCTTATATTAGGGTAAGCAGATGTTGCTTGTCTCTTAGCAGGTTTATTTCTGATTAGCTTAGCAAGTAACTATAATAGGCTGTCATAGTACCTAAAAGAATGACTGGCTTGCATAACAATTAGTTTGCATTTCTTAATTATCCTAAACAGTTTATGACAGTTAGTAGTAAAAGGCCGAAACATCACATTTCATTTTTTTTCTTTACCTCCTAACCCTTCCATCCCATTTCTCTGGGGTGGGGTGTCCTTATATAACAGTTCCTCATCTCAGTTGAGAGGTCGTATGAGGGCCAAGAGCCTCTTCATTCACTGGGGATCTACGAAGCAGTACCATCAGTGAAAAGTGTCTCGTTGCCCGGGAGAGAGAACTACTAAACAAACAAATCAATAAGCATACAATAGATAGAAAAGAATAAAAAATAGAAAAAATATAACTAATATATAAAAAATAAATAAATAAAAATTAAAAATAAGAAGTCTATGTCCAAGTTCCCTTTGGTGTGTTAGATATAGTATTGATACCTTCTATTATACAGCTAAAATCCTACTATAAGTGAATAGATGCCATGTGTGTCCTTCTGAGTCTGGGTTAGTTCACTCAGGATGAGCTTTTCTAGTTCCATCGATTTGGCTGAACATTGCATAATTTCATTGTTCCTGATAGCTGAATAATATTCCATTGTGTAGATGTACCACAGTTTTTTAACCCATTCTTCGGTTGAGGGACATCTGGGTTGTTTCCAGTTTCTAGCTATTACAAATAAGGCTGCTATAAACATAGATGAGGAAACTTCCTTATGATTCCGTGAAGAGGCATTTGGGTGTATACCCAGAAGTGGTATGGCTGGGTCCTGAGGCAGAGCTATTCCAAGTTTTCTAAAATATAACCAGACTGACCGCCATAGTGGTTGCACAAGCCTGCATTCGCACCAGCAATGGAGTAGGGTACCCCTTTCTCCACAACGTCACCAGCACGTGCTGTCATTTGAGTTTTTGATCCTAGCCATTCTGACAGGTGTGAGATGGAATCTCAGGGTCATCTTGAGTTGCATTTCTCTGATGATTAAGGATGTTGAGCATTTCTTCAAGTGTCTCTCAGCCATTAGGGATTCCTCCTTTGTGAATTCTCTATTTAGTTCTGTCCCCCATTTTTTGATTGGATTATTTGATTTCTTGGCATTTAATTTCTTGAGTTCTTTGTAGATTTTGGATATTAGCCCTCTGTCAGATGTGGGGTTGGTAAAGATTTCCTCCCAGTGTGTAGGCTGACGTTTTGTTTGAATGACAGTGTCCTTTGCCTTACAGAAGCTTTTCAGTTTCATGTGGTCCCATTTATTGATTGTTGATCTCAAGTCCTGAGCTGTTGGTGTTCTGTTCAGGAAGTTGTCACCTGTGCCAATGAGTTTGAAGGTTTTTCTCACTTTCTGTTCTAGTAGATTTAGTGTGACCGGCCTTATGTTAAGGTCTTTGATCCACTTAGACTTAAGTTTTGTACAAGGTGATAAGTATGGGTCTAGCTTCATTCTTTTACAAATGGACATCCAGTTGGACCAGCACCAACTTGTTGAAGATGCTGTCCTTCTTCCACTGTGCCATTTTGGCCTCTTTGTCAAAAATTAGGTGGCCATAAGTGTGTGGGTATATTTCTGGATCTTCAATTTGATTCCATTGATCAACTGGTCTGTTTCTATACCAATACCATGCTGTTTTTACAACTATTGCTCTGTAGTACAGCTTGAAATCTGGGATCGTAATACCTCCAGATGTTTTTTTATTGTACAGGATTGATTTAGATATTCTGGGCTTTTTGTTGTTCCATATGAAATTGAGGATAGCTCTTTCCACCTCTATAAAAAATTGTGTTCTTAAAAAAAAAAAAAATGGGCTGGAGAGATGGCTCAGCGGTTAAGAGCACTGGCTGCTCTTCCAGAGGTCATGAGTTCAATTCCCAGCAACCACATGGTGGCTCACAACCATCCATAATGAAATCTGGTGCCCTCTTCTGGCCTGCAGATATACTTGCAGACAGAACACTGTATACGTAATAAATAAATCTTAAAAAAAAAAATTGTGTTGGTATTTTGATAGGAATTGCATTGAATCTATATATCGCTTTTGGTAGGATGGCCATTTTTATTATGTTGATCCTACCTATCCATGAGCATGGGAGATCTTTCCATCTTATAAAGGCCTCTTCCATTTCTTTCTTCAAGGGCTTGAAGTTCTTGTTGTACAGGTCCTTTACTTGCTTGGTTAGAGTTACCCCCAGGTATTTTATGTTGTTGTGGCTATTGTGAAGGGGGTTGTTTCCCTTATTTCTTTCTCAGCCCTTTTGTTTGTTGTATAAAGAAGGGCTTCTGATTTTTTTTGAATTAATTTTGTATCCAGCCACTTTGCTGAAGGTGTTTATCAGCTGTAAGAGTTCTCTGGTGGAATTTTTGGGGTCGCTTATGTATACTATCATATCATCTGCAAATAGGGATAATTTAACTTCTTCGTTTCCGATGTTTATCCCCTTGATGTCCTTTAGTTGTCTTATTGCTCTAGCAAGAACTTCAAGTACTATATTGAAGAAATATGGTGAAAGTGGACATCCTTGTCTTGTCCCTGAGTTTAGAGGAAATGTTTCAAGTTTCTCTCCATTTATTTTGATGTTGGTCACTGGCCTGCTGTATATTGCCTTTATTATTTCTAGGTACGGCCCTAGTATGCCCGTTCTCTCCAGAACTTTTATCATGAAGGGGTGTTGGATTTTGTCAAGTGCTTTTTCTGCATCTAGCGAGATTATCATGTGGTTTTTTTCTTTCATCTTGTTTATATGGTGAATGACGTTGAGAGATTTTCGTATGTTGAACCATCCCTGAATCCCTGGGATGAAGCCTACTTGATCATGGTGTATGATACTTTTGATGTGTTCTTGAATTCGGATTGCTAGTATTTTATTAATATTTTTGCATCTATGTTCGTGAGGGAGATTGATCTGAAGTTCTCTTTCTTTGTTGGGTCTTTGTGTGGTTTAGGAATCAGGGTGATTGTGGCCTCGTAGAATGAGTTTGGCAATGTTGTTTCAGATTCTATTTTGTGAAAGAGTTTGAAAAGTATTGGTGTTAGCTCCTCTTTGAAGGTCCGGTAGAATTCCGTGCTAAAGCCATCTGGCCCTTGGCTTTTTTTGGTTGGGAGATTTTTAATGACTGTTTCTATTTCCTTAGGGGTTATAAGGCTGTTTAATCTGTTTATCTGATCTTGATTTAGCTTCGGTAGGTGGAATCTATCAAGAAAATTGTCCATTTCACTTAAGTTTTCAAATTTGGTGGAGTATAGATTTTTAAAGTAGGATACAAATATTCTCTGGATTTCCTCAATGTCTGTTGTTATTTCACCCTTTTCATTTCTGATTTGGTTGATTTGTGTTTTCTCCCTCTGTCTTTTAGTTAATTTGGTTAAGGGTCTGTCTATTTTGTTGATTTTCTCGAAGAACCAACTCTTGGTTTCATTGATTCTTTGTATAGTTCTTTTTGTTTCTAAGTTGGTGATTTCAACCCTAAGTTTGATGATCTCCTGCCTTCTGCTCCTTTTGGGAGTGGTTGGTTCTTTTTTTTCCAATTCACCCAGTTTAGCTGTTAATTCACTAATATGAGCTGTCACAATTTTCCTTTTGAAGGCACTTAGTGCTATGAACTTTCCTCGTAGCACAGCTTTCATTGTGTCCCATAGGTTTGGATATGTTGTGTCTTCATTTTCGTTGGATTTTAAGAAGTCTTTGATTTCCTTCTTTATTTCTTCCGTGACCCAGTGGTCCTCTAGTAAAGAGTTGTTCAATTTCCGTGTGAGTGTAGACTTTCTGTTGATTCTTTTGCTATTGAAGTCCAGCTTTATTCCATGGTGGTCTGATAAGATACAAGGGGTTATTTCAATTTTCTTGTATCTGTTGAGGCTATCTTTGTATCCAACTATATGGTCGATTTTGGAGAAGGTTCCGTGAGGTGCTGAGAAGAAGGTGTATTCTTTTGTGTTTGGGTGAAACGTTCTGTAGTTATCTGTTAGGTCCATTTGGTTCATGATCTCTGTTAGACTCATTATTTCTGTTTGGCTTCTGTCTTGATGATCTGTCCATAGTTGTGAGTGGGGTGTTGAAGTCTCCCACTATTAAAGTGTTTCGATCGATGTGCGATTTAAGTTTTAGAAGCATTTCTTTTATAAATGTAGGTGCCTTTGTATTTGGGGCATAGATGTTCAATATTGAGATGACCTCTTGGTGGATATTTCCTGTAACGAGTATGTAATGCCCTTCTCTGTCTTTTTTTATTAACTTCAATTGGAAGTCTATTTTGTTTGATATTAGGGTGGCTACTCCAGCTTGTTTCCTGGGTCCATTTCCTTGGAAAACCTTTTACCAGCCCTTTACTCTGAGGTAGTGTTTACCTTCAATAGTGAGATGTGTTTCTTGTATACAGCAAAAAGATGGGTCTTGTTTATGGATCCAGTCTGTAAGTCTGTGTCTTTTTATTGGCGAGTTGAGTCCATTGATGTTGATGGATATTAGTGACCAGGGGTTGTTATTTCCTTGGTTTAGCCGGCTGTCTTGTGTTTCTCTTTTGTTTAGTTGCTGTGGAAGTTTCTATTTCCTCTGTTTTCTTGGGTGTAGTTATCTTCTCTGGGTTGGAATTTTCCTTCTAGGATCTTCTGTAGGGCTGGGTTTGTGAGGAGATATTGTTTGAATTTGATTTTGGCATGGAATATCTTGTTTTCTCCTTCTATGTTGATAGAGAGTTTTGCTGGGTATAGTAGTCTGGCTGGGCACCTATGTTCTCTCAGGGCTTGTAGGACATCCATCCAGGCCCTTCTAGGTTTTAAAGTTTCTGAGGAGAAGTCAGGTGTGATTCTGATGCGTCTGCCATTGTATGTGACTTGGCCTTTTTCTCTTACAGCTTTTAATATCCTTTCTTTGTTCTCTACTTTTGGAGTTTCTATTATTATGTGGCGAGAGGAGTTTCTTTTCTGATCTAATCTGTTTGGTGTTCTGTAAGCCTCTTGGATTTTTACTGGCATCTCTTTCTTTAGGTTTGGGAAGTTTTCTTCTATGATTTTGTTGAAGATATTTCCTGGACCATGGAGTCGGGAGTCTTCTCTTTCCTCTATGCCTATAATTCTTAGGTTCCGTCTTTTCATTGAGTCCTTGATTTCTTGGATGTTGTGGGTGAGAGATTTTTTTAGCCTTCTCATTTTCTTTGGATGTTGTACTGATTTCTTCCATCGAATCTTCCATGCCTGAGATCCTGTCTTCCATCTCTTGCATCCTATTTTTCATACTCACACCCGTAGTTCCTGTTCTCTTCTCTTGATTCTCCATTTCCTCTTTTAACTCTGACTATGTTTTCTTTATTGTTTCCATTTCTATTTTCATGTCTTGAATGGTAGTGTTCGTTTTGTACATTTCCTTCTCCATTTTGCTTGTTTTTGTCTGGAGATCTTTCATTGCTTTATCCTTTTCCTGTTCAAGCTGGGTCACCTTGGCTTGGAGCTCTTTAATGATGTTATTCGTTGTTTTGACTTGTAGAATTGTGGCTTCTTTGAATTCCTTCATAGTTTTAAGTTCTTCTTGAAGGGACCTTATCACTTTCCATAATGTAGAATTGTCATCGTTTTCATGTGTTTCAGTTGTGGTGAGGTGGTTTGGGCTGGACAGAATAGCGTTGCTTTCTTTTGTTGGAGACATTTTGCTGTGGTTTTTTTTTTTTTTTTTTTGTCTCTGGCCTCTGGCCATGAGGAATTTTTTTTTTTTTTTTTTGCTGTTTTCTGGACTTGGGTCCAAAGGGGGCACTGTGGTGTAGGAGTTGCCTTACTCCACCCCTATAAGGAGAGTCATTCAGTCCCGCCTCCCAGGTGGGGACCTAATTAATTCAGGTGGCGGAGCTGTGCACAAGTAAGCTCTGATTCCCCGCCGGAAGGGCCCTTACTAGTACAAAAGTTCGATATAGGACAGTTTCAAATATCTCACAGTTTGCCCGGGGTTGGTTCCTGTAGGGGGTAAATCTGCAGTTCAGCTCCAATAGCCTTACCGCTCCCAAGGCTTGGAAGCTGGCCAGTGATGTCACAGACTGGGATCTGAAGGCACTTTTCAGGGGAGCTACTTCACTTCCAAGGGTTGAAACCTTTCCCAGATAATTGGATCATTTTGTGAGACCTGGGAGTGCCCAGCAGGGTGGGGATTATCTCTGCGTGGTTTCTGAATCTGCTAGCTGGGTATTAGGTTGGAACCTACTGGGGATTTCTCCTTTTGGGAGGATGGGTTATCCCGATTCCCGGGTCCAGAGGCTTCCTAGCGTGTCCGAGATTTGGAAGGGGCATCCTGCCCATGCATCTTCCGTGGTCCCTGGGTAGCTGGGTGAGATTTAGAAGGGGTCGTGCCCTTTGTACAGCATCCTGCAACACTTGCCGCTTTGTGACTGTTGACCCTGAAATCAAAATATGTCCATGCCAGCCGCCGCCATCTTGGATCCTCCCTCTTAACCAGGTTTTTAATCTTAACTGCACTCATAGAGTTGACCTCTAAGCCTCTCTGGACCTGTTTTCTCATCCATTAAAAAGAAACAGTGGTACCTGCCTCAAAATTTTTTTTCATGAAGAAAAATACAATAATAACATTAAAATGTAACCACATTAGTCTACATTTCATGCAAGGTCCCAAGATAATAGATTACACATCGCCAAACATAGTAGAAGACCACCATGCAAGGACTGCCAAAGGTGGGTGTTGAAAACTGCTTTTGTGGTTCTTCATTGACCACCCACCTCTGGCATATAAAGGAGGCGGAAGAGGCCAACGCTGAGTAGAGAGTCAGACAGGGGATTTCTGGAAAGAGCTGTAAGTACTTTGCGTACCTTCATCCTCTCCCTCCCTTAACTCAAGCTGGAAGAAAGTGGCTGTAATGGGATCTTTGGAAGGCTTGGATGTTTTCTCTATATTCAGGAGATATGGTGGACAGGAACCTGACTCCCACTACTACATATGAGAGGTTAGAGGGTAGCTGGCCGATGTTCTAACTTCAGAGTAAAGGGAGGTTGTTGCATAGGGGACAACCTGCACTCTCAGAGTTCATAAAGGCAGAGAATGCAGAAGTGTTTTTCTCAAAACTAGATCTGGACCATGCAAAGAGGGAGATGGTCTACGACCTGTTAAGCTTTGACAAAGGACCATGAGAAGCTGAGAGTCCTTGGCTGATAGGAGCTAGTGGTGCTATGAGATGCCAAGCTGCTGGGAAGGAGTCTGAAACACTCAGCAAGTAGAATAATGTTTGCCCACATCAGGAGAATCCTTGCATAGGCTGGGGGTATAGTGTTCCAAAACAGCAAAAATACCCTGGGAAAGATCAAGTAAGAGTCAATGCCTGCTGGGCACAGACACCTTAGATCTACAAAGTCTACACTGATTTATAAGCACACTTCTGCCTGCCTTCCCTTTCCTTTTCCCACTACTTCTGCCAATGCAAAGATTGTTTTGTTTTGTTTGTTTTAAACCCACAGTGGTTTGAATACATATAAGAAGATGCTCTAGGAGAACAAGAAGAAACAGGACCCCCCCCTTACTCATGACAGGAGACTGACCAGTAGCAGTCCTGGGTCCAGGCAAGTAGCAAGAAAAACTGCTGTGTTCAAGTGAATTCTGGAGTTTACTATTGTTATTATTGTGAGTGGTAATGTTATTTAATGTGATTGTGTCCCCCAAATACACAGGCTAGTTCCTTCATTTGTACCTCAACATTGTTGCATGATGAACCCTAACAAAAAAATTGTTTTGAAGAACAGATAAGGGGAAGATAGTAGATTATATTAAAACCAAAGCAGAGAGGTAGAATACTGGGCATGGAAAGACTTAAGCAGGGAGGGGTGTGGTAATATGGGGGGAAATCAGGAGGTATGGGGAAGAGCTAACCCAAAGGAAGGTATATGAAAACCATATGAAAGTGTTCTATGTCACAACCCAACTAAAACTATAATTGGAGGAATAGTAGAATGCATGTAACATTAAAGAAGAGGTGGAAATACTGAGTATTAGAGGGTTAGGCATGAATGGGGGAAGGGGGTTCAGGCAGAGGAGGGGACAGCAGGTGGGTTAGCCAAACCTAAATATATGTGAAAAAATATTGTGGAAACCCACTGGTTAGTAAGCTATTTTCAAAATGTATCTTTAAAAAAAAAAAAGAGTTTGAACTGAATTATCCTACATGGGCAGACAATTCTGCTTCCAGAAGACATGTATTGTTAAATAAAAACCCTAGTGCAAGGCATGGGATATTTCCTGAGTTATTAATCAAAAAGGCTCCAGAGGTCTCCAAAACAACCCAGACTGTTGTCATTGACCTTGGCCAACTAACATAATTACATGGTAACACCTTATTGCTTAATACACCATACATTTTTTTTTGTCTGCAGGATATAGAAACATCAATCTCAAACCAACTGAGAAACATCTTCCCTGTTGGTTAGCTATCATAGGGCCAGAAGGGGCTATGCAAGCTGGTGGGAGAGAAAAGACATCCCTGAATATCACAATGCTTATCTGTCAAGCAAGGTGTACCACTGGTGCAATAGTGCCATGCCTGTTACGTGTTAAATAACCACTTTGTAATAAAATTTGAGGCTGTTCCATAGTATGGGATTTTATGCCTCATCTAGTAACCCTGGTCCAAAGCCCATGGCTGGGAATATCATGGGTCCTAGAGCTGAACCTGCCGTTGTTATTTTGCTAAATGGTTACATTGACAAAATCCCTTCTAAATATTTGCGTTTATGCCCATATTGGTCTGCTCTCAGCTGTGGGCAGAGAAGCTTCTTTTCACATTGGAAAGCAGGCATTGCAGAGATGCACATTGGCCAGAGTGATGAGAGCAAAAGACTGAGTGTTCAGCTCAATTCCTGCCAAAGCCCAGGGAGTGTCAGAGAGAGGACATAGATGGATAGCACTTAAACAGCAAAGGTCTGGGAGGGGCACTGCAACTCGGTACCATTGGGCATCACAGGGGCATTGCACTTATGAACCCACAGCTACTGTGATGCCCACAAAACCAGCAGATGTTCTGGCAGTTACAGGAAGATAATCTCCAGGTCCATCCATCCCTCACTGGGGAGCTATTGGCAACTGATACGAGCTGTTGGAGGAGGTAAATCTTTCTTTTTAAATGTATTGCTTTGGAATTTCATCATGTATATAATGTGTTTTAGTCAAATCTACCCTCATTTTGTTTCTCCCTGTTTCTCCCAAATCCCAACCATCACTGCTCCTTCTCAAATATTATATGCTCTTTATAAAACCCACTAAATCTACTGTGTGCTGCCAATATGTGCATGGGTGAAAAAAAAACATCCACTTTTTTGAATGTATTACCACTGGTAGATTTCCCATGCTCAGGTGGATGGCCCCACACTCATACACATATGGGCAGCTATATGGGTACCTAGTGAGTTATCAAAAACAAATATCACAAAGTTTGAAAGGGAACACTTTGGGGAAACACTGGATGGGGTAGAAGAGGAAATGGAGGTTGACTATCATATTTCATTGTATATATGTATAAAATTCTCAAGAATAAAGAAAAATCATAATAATTAAATGGTTAGGCCATGAGGGCTACACCTCAAGAATGAATGTACTAATTACAAACATGTTTTCTGTGGGGACAGCTCTTTGGAACATTACGTGCCTAGCATGTATAAGCATGTGTGTTCCATCCCCAGCACCACAAAAATAAACAAATAAAACAGCTCAGGTCTATACACTTAATCTCTTGCCCTTTTTTGCTCCTTCTTTGACTTCTGCCATAGAAGATACAACAAGATAGTCCTCACTGGGTCTCATCCACTGAATCTTGGAATTCATGAACTGTAGAACTGTAAGAAACAAATTTTTATTCCCTATAAGTTATCCAATATTGGTTTACAGCAAAGAAAACAAAGACAAATATTAATCATAGCATTCTTAAAAACTGTGATGAATATTGAATAGAAATAGTTTATGATATAAAATGAGTGAATAATTTTATTACCCAAGAGAAAATGGAAACATTGTGAGATAAGTCCTAGGTTTTATGAAAGAGAGCAAGAAACAATTGAGCAGAATAACAGCTGGAAAGTGTGTCTTGATTATACTTCTATGCATCTATCTTATTCTGCATGACAGTTACATGAATACCATCATCCTTTGCTCACATGTGGCTTTGAAAACAGTAAACAAGCCTCCATTGTTTTTTTTTTTTATCTGGGCCTAGAAGACCATCGCTCAAAAAAGCCAACAACTAAGACATCTCTGAGTAGCTAGTGTGTCTGACCTATGCACCCGTCCATTGGCAGAGATACGAATAAACTTGATTTTTTTGAAATGAATTTATTTATTTATTGCTTCAGGTTACATCTCCATCATATTGTCCTCTTTTCCCTCTTCCCAGCCCCACCCTCCTACCCTCTATCCCATAACTTCCATCCCACTCCTCTGGAGTGCAGTGTTCCTACATAACAGTCCCCCGCCCCAGTTCAGAAGTCGTATGAGGGCCAAGAGCCTCTTCATACACTGAGGGCCTACAAGGCAGTACCACCAGTGAAAAGTGCCTCATTGCCAGGGAGAGAAAACTAAAAAACAAACAAACAAAAAGTCTATGTCCATGTTCCCTTTGATGCGTTTGTTGTAGTATAGCTATCCTGTACTATATAGCTAAAACCTGACTATAAATGAATAGATGCCATGTGCATCCTTCTGAGTCTGGGTTAGCTCACTCAGGATGAGCTTCTCTAGTTCCATCCGTTTGGCTGCAAATTGCATAATTTCATTGTTTCTGATAGCTGAATAATATTCCATTGTGTAGATGTACCACAGCTTTTTAATCCATTCTTCAGCTGAGGGACATCTGGGTTGTTTCCAGTTTCTAGCTATTACAAATAAGGCTGCTATGAACATAGATGAGGAAACATCCTTGTGATTGGGTGAGGAGTCATTGGGATGTATACCCAGAAGTGGTATGGCTGAGTCCCGAGGCAAAGCTATTCCAAGTTTTCTAAGATATTGCCATACTGACCTCCATAGTGGTTGCACAAGCCTGCACTCCCACCAGCAATGGAGGAGGGTTCCCCTTTCTCTACACCCTCGCCAGCATGTGCTGTCATTTGAACTTTTGATCTTAGACATTCTGACAGGTGTGAGATGGAATCTCAGAGTCGTCTTGAGTTGCATTTCTCTGATGATTAAGGATGCTGAGCATTTCTTCAAATGCCATTCAGCCTTTAGGGATTCCTCCTTTGTGAATTCTCTGTTTAGCTCTTTTCCCCGTTTTTTAAATTGAATTATTTGGTTTCTTGGCATTTAATTTCTTGAGTTCTTTGTAAATTTTGGATATTAGCCCTCTGTCAGATGTGGGGTTGGTGAAGATTTTTTCCCAATCTGTAGGCTGCCATTTTGTTTGAATGACAGTGTCTTTTGCCTTACAGAAGCTTTTCAGTTTCATGAGGTCCCATTTATTGATTCTTGGTCTCAGGTCCTGAGCTGTTGGTGTTCTGTTCAGGAAGTTGTCACCTGTGCCAATGAGTTTGAAGGTTTTTCTCACTTTCTGTTCTAGTAGATTTAGTGTGACTGGCCTTATGTTAAGGCCTTTGATCCACTTGGACTTAAGTTTTGTACAAGGTGATAAGTATGGGTCTAATTTCATTCTTTTACAAGTGGACATCCAGTTGGACCAGCACCATTTGTTGACGATGCTGTCCTTTTTCCATTACAAGATGAAAGAAAAAAAAACACATGATAATCTCGCTAGATGCAGAAAAAGCATTTGACAAAATCCAACACCCCTCATGCTAAAAGTTCTGGAGAGAATGGGCATACAAGGACCGTCTGTACCTAGAAATAATAAAGGCAATATACAGCAAGCCAGTGGCCAACATCAAATTAAATGGAGAGAAACTTGAAGCATTTCCTCTAAACTCAGGGACAAGACAAGGATGCCCACTTTCACCATATCTCTTCAATATAGTACTTGCTATATTGAAGTTCTTGCTAGAGCAATAAGACAACTAAAGGAGATCAAGGGAATACAAATTGGAAATGAAGAAATCAAATTATCCCTATTTGCAGACGATATGATAGTATACATAAGTGACCCCAAAAATTCCACCAGAGAACTCTTACAGCTGATAAACACCTTCAGCAAGGTGGCTGTATACAAAATTAATTCAAAAAAATCAGAAGCCCTTCTTTATACAACAAACAAATGGGCTGAGAAAGAAATGAGGGAAACGACTCCCTTCACAATAGCCACAAACAATATAAAATACCTGGGGGTAACTCTAACCAAGCAAGTAAAGGACCTGTACAACAAGAACTTCAAGCCCTTGAAGAAAGAAATAGAAGAGGCCTTCAGAAGATAAAAAGATCTCCCATGCTCGTGGATAGGTAGGATCAATTTATAATAAAAATGGCCATCCTACCAAAAGTAGTATACAGATTCAATGCAATTCCTATCAAAATACCAACACAATTCTTTATAGACCTGGAAAAAGCTATTCTCAATTTCATATAGAACAACAAAAAACCCAGAATAGCTAAATCAATCCTGTACAATAAAAAAATATCTGGAGGTATTACCATCCCAGATTTCAAGCTGTACTACAGAGTAATAGTAGTAAAAACAGCATGGTACTGGTGTAGAAACAGACCAGTGAATCAATGGAATAGAATTAAAGATCCAGAAATGGACCCACACACCTATGGCCACCTAATTTTTGACAAAGAAGCCAAAACCGCACAATGAAATAAACTTGATTTTAAATCTTGGTTCACATGGTCTTCCAGACAGGAAATCCCTTTAGACACATTCAGATGAGTAGCACAGACCTAAAGAGGGGCAAGTGCTTCCAAAATAAAAACAAAAAACAAAAACTTATGGTTGGTATATGGAAGGAGTAGGAGGAAAGAGAATGAGCCAGACAGGGGACAAGTTCTCTTCTTTCTCTCTTCCTACCTCTCTCATTACTCCATACAGTGTCCATCTCCAAACCTAAGACAAGGTATAAATTAGTGATAAGCTGATTGCTATGATATATCTGTTACTTATTAATCTTCTACTATGTCAGTCCTAGCTGTAATTCTATTAATAACTAAACTTTACAAGGGAAAATGATATGAAAGCATAGAGACCATAAGGTTAAGTGGTTTGCCTATAGTCCTATGACAGTCTGGGGCAGAGTTGAGATTAACCCAGTCAATCTGATTCCAGAGTCAGTGGTCTTGTCAGGCTATTATCTCTCCAACGTAGGCTGGAGGCAAGGAATGGGGGTCTCGCCTGCATCCTCAGAATGCTAAAGAGGTCCCCCACCCTTCTCAAAGCACCATTTTTGTGGAAAAGAACCAATTTCTGCTGACCCACTTGCTCACCAACTGCCCCAAATACAAGACAACTGAAATAGGCTCATACTTACCAACTCCTTCCAAAGCAACCAAAAGTGATACACCTTTGGAAACCATAAAGCAGTGTAAATAGTGTTTTAATCAGTTGGCAATTGTATGAACAGAGGGGCCTTACCCTGTTCTCTACAGTAGATACTAACTTTATTAACTCCCCCTCTTTGCTAGTTCAGTTGGTTCTTTTCAAAGGTGGGGGTGTGTTCATGTGGTAAGTTCTTATTTCATTTGGCAACAATCTTGCTGGGTTTACAAGGAAAAGTTTCTTTTAGATTTTCTTTCTGACAGTGAACTTGGACTGCCTTACACCCTGTTGAAACTCTACTCTTTGTAGGCGGAAATAGGATAAAAAACAATACAATAAAGAATGAAAGAAATTAGAGAGAGAAAAAAAATTGAAGAACAAATAACTTTCTTAAAGCAGTCACTTAGAGTAGGCAGAGAGTATAGAAAAGGGAGCTGTGGGTTCTGAATGGATAATTCCTGGCTATTTGGCTTTCTGACTTTGAGTAGATGGCCAAAACTATCCAGGTTTTTGTTCTCTGGGCAGGACATAGAAAAAGCAACCACTGTTCACACACTCGACTCAGACTTGCTGAGTGGATCAAGTGGGATAGCCACTGGTAATGTGATTTGATTTTTACAAGGTGATGTCCAAACTTAAGGCTATTGGGGTTAAACCTGCATCTGGACCAGAGTCCTTGGATATCCTTGGAGCCCAACCCTGACCACAAGGGAGCCTTCAAGGTGCCATTCAGCAAAGGACTTCCCTTAGCTCCCAGAAGGGATTCTCAGGACATCTGAAATGTATTGGGAATGAATGTACTGAGTGTGTCTAATGTCTGTCAGTATGCACCAATATTCAAGAGTATGAACATCTGGGAGTTGTATAAACAGGTAAGCATTAATAGTGGGGGAAAGAATGCTCATTTATTCCTCACTCTACAGAAGTGTGTTGAGGATTTTCCTTGCCCTCTAAATGCTGGGATTCCAGTGGAGAACAATGAAGACTAGAGTTGTCTATATGTGAGGGTGTTCACGGAAACACAAGAATCCATTAGTGTCTACAGAAGTATTTCTATATGTACATTGGAAAGTGTTTGTGTAAATACATGCCCAGATGTATGAAGAGGTATGTACATGTGTTAGAGACAGCATGCAAGTCAGTAGGTGTCTGTGTGCTTCTGTGTGTATGTGCATGTGGTAAGAGATGAAAAAAACTCCTGGTTAGAATGCAGGATATCAAATCTATTAAAATGCCTTTGAGCTAAAAGGTCCTGGCTTAGCCATCTGCACTGCTCAAAACAAAATACCAAAAACTGAGTAATATATTAAAAGCAGAAATCATTTCTTACAGTCCTTGAGGCTAGAGTTCCATGTCAAGGCACCAAGTCTAGTGAGAGTCATTCTCTGCTTCCAAGACGGCACTGTGTTGAATCCTCACATAGCAGTAGGCCAAAAGGCAGCTGAGAAGTCCAATTATAAGGAAGCTAGTCTCACTCATGAAGACAGATCCTCATGTCTTCATCACCTTCCAAAGGCCACACTTATTAATACTGATGCCTTGCCGACTAAGTCTAGTGGGAATTTTATAGGGGACATCATCCTTAAAGCCATAACACTCCCTAGGATATCAGTCTAGTTCATTCCCCAATATCCCAGATAAGAAACCTGGGTTTCAAGGTAAGGTCCATAACACAAGCCAATAGACAAACAAAAGCCAGAATAGTGTATACAGCAGCTGCTTCTGCGCCCTGGTGACTTCCCTAATGAACATATGTGAAATACAAAATTTCAATTAGAGGGCTATAGGGAAGAATCTAAGACACAGAATGAAGAGATGGTTACCAGCATAGTGTTCTGACCAGGAATATTGGAGCAGGTAAGCAAAATGGTTGGGCTTCTGTTTTATGTGAGCCTTTCTTCAGAAGAGAAAATCAGCTGGGGCAAGAAAATGCCACAGGAATCTATGAGGTAGCAGGTGTAACAATTCCTACCTGTTCCTACCTGAGAGAGGATGAGTCTTCACTTAGGGGAGAGTAAAGAAAGGAAAGAGTGAACTATGTGTCTAGCCTATCACCCGGGCCTAATGCACCCATCAGGATGTAGACACTGAGCTCACAATTTTTTAATATTTTGCACAATGATATAGTTTTTTCCTAAAAGAATTAAATGCAAGCCAAATATTGTTAGAAACATCTTTTTAAAAACTCACAACAATCCTGTAAAGGAGGTATTATTTTGCCCAGATTACTGGTGAGACACCTGAGGCTCAGTGTTGGAAATAAACACATCCTGCCTGGTAGATCTACGGTTCATATCATTTACTTCCAACAGAGCATTGCATCAATAAGTACTTCTAAAGGACCTGCTTTTGTCCCTTTGACTGCTTGGAACTTCATGCACATTCTCCATTTAGCCTTTCAGTCGTCAGTGCTCCATTTTCCAGAAGAAAATGGGATTTAGAAATGCTGGCAATTTTTCTCAAGGATACCTAGCTGGTTCAACCCATCTCATTCTAATACACACAATCTTTAAACAGTTCTGTATTTCCTTCCAAAGTCAGGAAAACATGTTGCAGTACAACTCAGAATAAAGAAAATTTAAAAACTCCTCTGGCTTGATAGTACACAAGGCTTAGATTATTATCTGGTCCAAATAAGTTTCATTTTCAGGTCTATCCCTTTTCTTGGTGACCAAAACAAGCTAGACCCAGAAAGGCTTCAGAGGGCTAATCCTCACTGTTATTTTGTCTTCACTTAGAATGACCTAGAAGATCTAACTATGGACACAGTGTGACCAGCTGCCTCAATCTCCTGTTGCCATGGACTGTACTCTCAAACTGTGAGCCAAAATAAATCCTAAAGGTGCTCTTGTCATGTTTTTTGTCACTGCAGTACAAAAATAATTAACACAAGTGTCACAAGTCTTCCTTCGTATGTTGAATGAGAGGGTAAAACATGATAGTAACAAGGATATTATGAAAAAAGAAGCAGACTCATGAGAAGGAAGGACAGTTGTGGGTAGTAGGGCAATAAATTCACCCAATAAAAGTACTTATATACATGAATTAAAATGTCATAATAAAACTCATTATATTGTACAATTAATGTACAGTAATTTTTGAGAAAATGTCCAAGTGACAAATCCTTATTGGAGATTAAAGAACTCTGATTCTATCATCAATTGTATTTATTAAAAAAGTGATATTTGACTTCATTAGTCACATTCCCTACCCACTCCAGGGATGGAGCAACTGTGATCTCTACTGAGCAGCCACATGGGGCTGGAGGCAAGACAAACAAGATACATGGCCCAGATATTCCCATTGCGAGATTCAGGCAAGACCTGGAGTGCGGGTCCTCTCAGTTCCAACCATCTAGAATTCTGCATCCTCACACCTATCAGGGATTTTTCTTCAAGGTCAACCTAATACAGACTCTAAAGCAATCCCACTACATACTCAGACTTCTACAGAATCTGAAACTACTGTTTCTGAGACAGAGAAAATTAAGAGCCCTCCAACCAGAAAATGAGATCTAGAATTTGATTAGTTTTCCCACCATCATTGACAGGTCCAATTGCACTAAAACTCTGGCCCTAAGGCTTTTTCAACATATTTCCTGGTCTCTCCTCCATTCTCATTTCTTTCCACTGTCAACTGAAGTCCTACTATAAACCAGGCAGGACATCCAGAGCCTGCCTTGCAGAACCCCCATGTATATCCCCAAAAGTCCCACTGCCATCCCCTCAGAAGCCTTGGGTAACTCACAAGAACAGATATGGCTTGTGCACCCACACTCTCATGAACTCCAAAATGGGTCACTAATAATCTGAGACCATACTGGCTCCAGCATTATCTCTTCCTTCCCCACTGGCTTATCTGCCAAAACCCCAACATGCCTTTGGTCAGGCTTACCCAATTTACCACATGAGCTGAATTCTGACTTTTTGGTCCCTGAGTCTCTAATCTCGCCCCACCCCAATGTCTGAAACTCATTCTTGGCCCCACTTGAAAGGTCTTTAAGACTGAGTAAAAGCCATCTTCTGCCCCAAGTACAGAGAAATCAAGACCCATGGGTACTTCCTTCCTGACCACAAAGGGCCATCATCAGAGTTCAGTAATGGCTTGGCTCACTGCCCTCATCAAGGTCTCCCTAAGTCCACTCCAAAAAAATACAGTCCTCAGAAAACACACCCAAGAAAGTGGTCAGGAAGCAACCAATCTGAATTATTTACTGTCCCATGGAAGCCAGCCAGCAGATTCTGGCCACGCAGACACTGAGAAAATATTTATGTGGGTCCTGATGGATGCTTGGCCAGGAAGACTGCCCGCTGTCATACTTTCTTCCTGCTGATAAGGCAAAGTTACATGTCAGACAGCTCATAGAAAAGCTGGGCAGAAAGCTCTGGCATCTGATCAGAAGGGTATGTATCTACAGCACTTGATTCCAAGGCCTGTCTTTGCTACCAGCTGGGGCTGCCCTCCCAGAGTCTGAGGTCCTGGGTCTGTGCCACCATGGCATAGGCCAGACAACCTCAAGGACTTTGTGATACTATGGGATTGCCACTCAGACAGAATCAAATGTATTCTCCCGATCTGCCATCATGATGCCATTGGTTCATCACAGAGTTATTTTTCTTGGCATCCTGGAAACGTTCCTGGAATTCCAGCATCCTATGATTTTTCTTTCCACTGATCCAGTTTCTGTAACCAGATGGGAGAATTCCATCTGGAAGAGGAAGGTCTGAGCTTAAAATAAAAGGGTAAAATATCAGGGGGGTGGGGGAGCTCAAGCAATGTTAATTGTGTGCCTCATAATAAAGCAAACTTGGTATGGAGCCACAGTGAAGTGTCCTGTGGATTATCCTCAAAGCCACCCTAGGCGCACCCTATCCTCCGAGAGGTCACCATAAGGCAGCTGCAGGTATCCTACAATGCTCATCTTATTTCTGAACTGCTTCCTGTTTCCTCCTCCTTCTCTGCCTACCACTCTCCTCAGCTGTGAAGTTCCGTCCTTATCCATAATCACTTTATGTCCCTTTCTTGAAGGACTTCTGTCCTCCACAGATCCCCATTTCCTGTCAACAACCTTGCCTCACAGGTGCCTTTGAAGGTTGAATCATCTGAAGTACCAATGATGGATTACAGACACAGGAAAAGGTTCAAGAACCTAAGTTCCTATAACCATTTTCTGAACTCAGGTATTCCTGTCAGCTTTTCAGAGAGGCTTCATGCCATCTAGCTCTGCCTGCCTAGGTTTTTCTGAGCAGGAAGCCCTCCCTGCCTTCCTACCCCCTCAGATGTGTACTCCTCTGGGAAGTTTCCATTTGAAGGTATGATTTTGTACCCATGGAAAAGTAAAATGAGGTAATATTCTATACAGGATAAGTACAATCAATTAAAGTTTCCTCAAGAAATTAAGGACAGACCTAGCCAGTACTGGATATCATCTCAATATATCTTATCTAAGGAACTATGCTATGCACATTCCTTTGATCCACTCAATAGATGAATAGCTAATTCTATGTTAAACGTTGTGTAAAGAATCAGTGAGATCGTATGCAAAGGAGACAAACTCTACCTTACCCAGGTACCTAAGGTCCTCAAATAGTGGCTCAGAACATGGCCTGCCAGGCTCCCAGCCTCTTCTACCCTGTTCTTTCCTCACACTTTTTCCTGATCAATGCTTCATTCATGACATTGTGGCATTTCGTAGGATATCAGAGCCCAAAGAGCCCTTAAAACCAGACAAGATATCTAACTTAAAAAGATTGAGTTTTGTACTATAGGCCCCCATCTGGAGTGTGGTAACATCATATGACCCAGGATCACATCTTGAGACATTCTGATGTAGGACCCTACTATCTTACAGTCAAAGATACAGAGAACCAGAGAGAAGCAGAGCTGGATCCAAATGGGAAGAATAGTAGTTCTGAGCCACCATTAACTAGACATTCTACTAGTTAATATCCTTGTGTATAGAATCTTGTCCAGAACACTAAGAGGTCAGCTGTGCTGAATTCTCTGTTATTCCAACAAGGCAATAGACTGAGAAACACAAAATAACCTCTAAGGTCACAGCCTTGAATCTATTGGTCACAGAATCCTATTAATTCTGTAGTCACTTTTCAGGTATTCAGCTGTTTAAAAGGGAAAAAGAAAACACTCAAGACGCCAATGACAACAAGTAGCTGTCATGATTAGCCATGATTAGAATGTCAGTCACCCCAAGGAAGTTACATGTTAATATTCTTTATTCATTCAAGAAGAAAAATAACTAAAACCCAAACTGTGTGCTGTAGTGTTCTGAGTAGGACTCAAAGAAGCATAAGGGACCTCAGCAGAGGTTTCTAATGGGGAAGCACAAACGCTTCCCAGAGAGGAGACGCGATTTGGGAAGAGGCCCTTGAAAGCTTTGAAGAAATTCACCTGGAAGAAGGAGAGAGGATCCCCACAAATGTCCCATGCTAAAGGACTGTGGAAGATTTTTGTTCACTGTCTGGGAGGCACCTGGTGGGTAGGGGAAACTGGTACAAGAAGAAAGCTGAAGGGCCTTAAAGGAAAGAAATGATGAGCTCTCTTTATATTTAAAATGAAGGCATCATAACAAGTTTCTGATTGAAAAACATCTTATAAGTCAAAAAAAGTCCCTAAGCATGGAGAAATTCATATGTCGCCTTTATAACTTACAGTATTATTCTTAATAATAATAACTGCCCACATGTACCAGGCATAAATCTCAAATTGAATTTAACCCTAAACATCAGTTCTGGAGCAGGATAACTTTATCTCCTTTCACAGAGGAGGAAGGTTGGGTCCAGAGTCTTGCAACTGTCACCACTGGGTGCCCCCAGCTGCACCTCAAGAACACCCGTCCACATCCTGCACTCTGGGCCAGCATGGACTGGGGAAGCTGAGCTTGGATTTCTGGCCTGGGTGGGAGTCTGGAGCAGCTGCTCAGTCTCATCTCATTGGAGAGATTGTAAAATCCTGAGATTCAGCAGCAAGGCTGGCTGCCTACTGGGGCTGATGAGCTGAGCCGTGGGTGGTCAGGAATGTTTCAGGACTTCCTGGGCCCAGTGTTCCAAGTCTCAGTGTCAGGATTAATGATCCATCCCCAGGAGAGGGAGCCGAAGCCCTGACGCCAGGCAAGGGACATCAATTTGACCTTATACTCTTAGTTTGCTCTCAGCTGAGGTGTTCCAGGAGGGCTGCATTCTAATAATTAACAATCCCCGAACATGAGTGACCTGGGAGATGAGTCTCTGGTCGTGGGTAGTAGAAGTGGAAACCCCAAAGCCTAAGTATGGACTGCTAGCACACCACCATGCCTACCCAGTCAACATGTTGATCTCTCTTGGATTTTGTACACCGGGTGATTACAGTCTCACCTTGGAGTGTCATTAAGCTTTTATGGGGGCAAAGCAGGAAGACTCGCACCCTCACTGAATAGGTGAGGAAAGTAATGGCAAGAGTGGGCGAAGATCAACTCAAATGGAAAACAGTGACTGCCAAAATTCACATTTTATGTTCCCAGCAGCACAGCACCTCTTTCAGGGCTGTTGAGATGCTCCTCGAGGTGAAAGAGGAAAGAGGTATGGTTTGATTTGTATTCTACGAGAGAAATCATGACAAAGGTCCTCCGTTATTAACACATATGTTTAGTGAATGCTGAGTGTACATTAGTATATTCCAGCTGCTGTACCAGGTGCTAGGGATAGCAAAACATAGTCCTGATATCATGAACCTATAGGCATGGCACAGGGGAAAGTGTCCTGTAGCAGAGGAAATTGATATGCAAACTCTGCTCATTAGCATGCCAGGGTTCCTTAGAGAGCCAGTAAGGTTGGTGTATTAAATACAGAAGACCATGGTGGGTACAGAGCATCAAAACAGAAATGAGTAATTTCACTCAAAACCAAGGGCGCAGGTGGTAATGGAGAGATGGAAGAAGCTTCGGATAAAAGCTGACCCAAGATGGAAATTTAAAGGAAAAATGAATGCTCATTGGGTCTATGGGAAATGGGGATCACAGGGATGGGCTGTTCCAGAGGGAGGAGGGAGGTGGCATCTGGGTAAAGGTATAAAATTGGTTGGGACCATTGAGTTGTCTGCAGAGCAGGATTTGAGTGGAAGGCATACTGGCTCACATTGTAATCTCAGCAGTTGGAAGGTGTAGGCAAGGGGATGCACATACCATGGTAGATGAGTCTAGAGACATTCTCAGTTAGGACAAGGGGGCTGAGGTTTATGCTGAGGGGGTCAAGGAAGCATGACCATGAGGAAACAACATGGTTAAAATTGCACTTGAGGAAACTCTCTTCCACTATAGACTGAGGATATGCTGAAGAGGAGAGAAAATGAAGCAGATAGCATTTGGATGGCAAGAGACAGCAGTGACCTGCTTTTGTCACTTTTACTATGAAAGACACTAAAGTTTTGTCTGATCTGGAAAAGTCTGTCTTGGGAATTTTCTTATTGGAAAAACAGTGTGCCCTGTGGTTGTCGACCAACGCCAACTCTCCTGAATGAGGACAAGTTCCATCTTCTTCTGACCTGAGAGTAAACATTAGTGTTCTGACCTCTCTTATGTTATCAACTTCTCCCAAATCACTCCATCCACTCTGTAGAACATATTTTTCCACAGTGAAAACCCTCCTATCCCTAATACATACAGAGAAAGTCCTTCCATGGCTAACCTTAGTTAACTTCAGAAGGCATGACTTCCCTCTCCCCTCCAAACTGAGTGTAGCCAGCTGAACATCTGAGGTGGGCTGGATCCCTAGGCTCTGTGGATGTGGCCTCTGCATCACCTCAGTGGCTTCAAGTGCAGACTTGCAGTGCAGCATTTCATACATGGCTCCTAACTGACCTCCAGGGCATCATACTCCCTTCAAGGCACTTACTATCCCATAAATATCCTGTAGTATTTGTTTTCAAAATGGAAATGTCTTTTTATCAAAATACCAATACCCACATTCTAATTCAACTAGCAGCAAACTTAGAAAATGGGAGCAAAATTTCTCTTCCCTTATTCCCTCTGACTATCTTATAAACTCTACTCCTCAGAAATAACACTGCTAACTTTTTGGGAAATACCCTTCCATATTGTTTTAAATGCTTTCTCTGTCATTTGTAAATTCTTACTTGCTTCTCAAGGCTCATTATAGCAATGTTTCTAAACCTGTGGTCACAACCCCTTTGTGGATAGATTATCAGTCATCCTGCATATCGGATATTTACATTAAGATTCATGACAGTAACAAAATTACAGTTAGGAAGTCACAATAAAGATAATTTTATGATTGGAGGTCACCATGAGGAACTGTATTAAATGGTCACAGCATTAGGAAGATTGAGAACCATTGCATTATAGAACCAGTAAGATGACCCGTGGGTTAAGGCACTTGCCACTATATGTAATGACCTGAGTTTGATCCCAGGGACCCACAAGGTAAAAGGTGAGAAGTTACTCCCATAAGTTGTGTGACCTACATCATACATACACACACATACAAACACACACACACACACACACACACACACACACATTGTAATAGGCACATACCCGCACATATACAAACACATACACAATAAAATAATTTTTTAAATGGAGATTCATTATGACACTGAATTCTTTTCTCTTCAACCCAGCAGAGACTGGTTGTGGCATTTGACACTCAATGCTGAAGTCATGTGTCCTCAAGCTATGCTGCCACCAGATTGCAAGTGATGCTGATGGTAAACCCTGTGAGGACAGAGCTGCAGCAGTCCTGATCTGATCACAGTCATAGTCCCACCGCCTTGCATATAGTAGGCTCTCAATACATATCTATAAGATAAGTGGATGAATGGACAGACTGGCGGATAGATGTGTGAGTGAATGAATGGGTGAATAGAAGGATAGATGCAAGGACAGAGGGCATTCCTATGAGAGACTCAGCAGACCACCTGTAAGGGGATAAGGCTGACATCACTGAAAAGGATCTCCACAGAGAATTAGGAGCCTGGACTAGTGTCTGCCTCTGCCTTCTACTTGCATTACTTTTGTGAGTTCCTTGGCTGCTCTAACATTCCATTTCCCCAGTGGAACAGAATAATGGGGCTGGGTAATTCTCCAAAGCCTCTCCAACGGATGCTCCAGAATGCTCAGTTGGCTGTGACCCAGCACACCTATTTCACACCTCTATAATTACCCACCTGCATGCCTTTTATTATAGAGATTGGGGGTGGGGTGGGGCTCATTAAAAAAAGAGCAAAAGGAAATTGCTGGCTTTGCCAAAATGACATTGTTGGCATTAACTAGATTAACGTCTGAAATGAAAAGCCCACAAAAGCAAAACCAAAACAGAAAAGCGACCATAGCTTCCGCTGGGTGCTTCATGGTCACCTGCTCCAACCTGTCTGACTCGCAAATCAATCTATCCTTATAGGGAGGTTACAAAAGTCACTCCTGTCCTTCCAAAGCTCAGTGACCTCAAGAGAATGATCCTGGGCACTAAGTCTCAGGCTAGGGACTTAAGAGATCAGCAGGTGAACAGACAATATACAAGGCATGAAAGCTGGGACAGAAGACACAAGGCTTGGGGATCTCCAGTTCCTGAGAGTTAGAGCAGTAGTCTCTATGCTGAGTGATGACTTATTCTGGTGACAGCTCCTGAGCAGGGCTTTCTGGGTAGAGGGAAGAAGAAGATGAAGACAGAGGGATGAAGGGCCACGGTTCTGCATAGCTGAAGCATAGAGGAAGGGGACAGCACCATTCCATGTAGCTTCTTATGGCCACAGCCTACCCCAAGATAAAGAGTACAAACACTGTAACCCAAGACACTGAAGTGCATCATCAATCCCCACGCCACATCAGAGTGCCAACACACATAAGCACTGACTGAGCAGTCACCAGTCATGGGGAGAAGCTGCTGCCAGATCTGTAGATGGTGCCAGCCAGTTCTGAGACACAAAGCAGACTGTGGGAGAACACATCAAGACATTGTCCAGTTTGCAGTATTGACATTCAGAAGAGATGCCATCATCCTAAGGTAGAGGACCAGCCCTGCCCATGGGTCCCCACTGCTCCAGTAGTGTCCATTAGGAAGTTTTAAGACCTCCTCTACCTCCCTCCAAGGATCTGCTATGACTAGATTGGGAATGGGAGATTCCACACTAAGAAACTGCCCATGGGTCCCCACTGTTCCAGTAGTGTCCATTAGGCAGTTGTAAGACCTCCTCTACCTCCCTCCAAGGATCTGCTATTACTATATTGGGAATGGGAGATTTCACACTAAGAAACTGACAGAGAGGCTTTCCCAAGTCCCCACAGTGGGTAACCATCAGTGATGGCCTCTACACTAAGATCTAAACCCCTGCTCCCTAGCCCTACACAGGCCTGCCATTTGGACCCTGTCCTGGCCCTGTGGAAACATTCTCTCTGGTTGTCCTATGGGAACCAACCATTCGTGGATGACCTTTGATTAAAAACCACAACTTCTCTAATGCCTTGAACTGTTAGACACCAGAGATGTCACATCAATAGCTCAAGGGGCATTCTCAACGTGACTTATGTTGCCAGCTGCTTTTGCCAGGATCATTTGGGATGTCCTCCTTCTAAAGAGTGACAATCTGGTGACATAACCACAGTCATAGGATTGAGTATACACCATGGTAGAAAGCTATCCTGGCACCCCCTCAAACTTTGACAAGCCACACATAAGCCTAGGCCACCAGTACACTCATAGGTCAGTCCTGGTCAGGATCACTCATGCCAGACTAGGTCACCAAGTATTAATCATTGCCAAAAGAGCAGTTAAACTAAAAACCAATTCATTAAAGATTAAGCTTCACCTCCATACCCCTCAGGGAAAGGGAGCTGTGGCTGGGTATCCATGTCCTGATCTGGGAGGCCATTCACTGAAAGTTTTCTCAGAGATCCTACAGCAAATAGGGTGGCCTGGGTTCTAGTCAAGACTCAAGTTTCAATATGCCAGGGAACTGCCAGTTCTGCATCCACAGTTCTAATTTCCTCCCTAGGTAAATGGAGAAAACTTTGCTGGGTTTGCCATCCTGAGGACAGTATAAATATTTGCCCTTCTCACTCTGAAACCCAGGTTATCCAGTTGCAATTCCAATACTGAGACCATGGAGATTGGTCATGAGTCACCACTCCACCCTGAGGTATAGAAAGCAGGGTATCAGGCCTTTCCTCCTTGCTCCCCATACTAACCAGACCCATTACTCACCCTAAAAGCATGCCCACTTTGTTCTCTGGGAACTAGCCAGAGACAAGTCTTTAGCAAAGTCCTCTTGAGTTCATTCATCCACAAGAAGAAAATTCCCCATTTGATCTATTCCTGGAACCTCACTTTGGATTATGCCATCTTAGTGGGGTCTGCCAAACCAAAGCTTTATAAGCTTAGTGAAGACACAGGACCTTGGTGAATCAAGATCCCATGTTGAAATAATGACAAAGAATGAAGCACTCAATGAGCAATACTGAACATCAGGAGCTGTATATGTGACAAGTGTCTTGATAGTCCCCGAGCTCTGCTGGTGGCCCTACATGGAAATGACAACATTAGCATCCTGGATTGCAACAAGCAGACTCTGTTCAGGTGTGACATGTGGAGCAAAGTAAGGAAGACCCCGAGACTAGCAACTGAACCTCACCACTTCCCTTCTCAACCATCTCACAAAATGAGTCTACTCACTTCTCCATCTGTAGGTGGCAGCACTGTCCCCTTCTCCAAAAGGAACCTTGATTTTCAACTTGAGAACAAGTGCCTCAGGAGGGTAAAGTGCAGAGATAAAAATGAGATAAACTTGCCCCAGAACAAACATTCTCACATGGGTAAAATACCCCTTCCAAGAATCCAACTAGGTTCCACAAATCACCAAACGTTTTCTAAGGAACCATTATACAGAGTCAACAGAGCTTCAGCACCTACAGAGCCCAGCTTGGAAACTCCCGAGCCAGAGAGGCGCTACACATAACCCTAAAACAGCAACCTCTTCCCCAGCCTGCTCTGCACCAGTGTCTCACCTTGGGGCTTTCAGAGACATTGCCTCCAGCTCACATGTGCCAAGTCCTCATTCTATGCCCTGAACGCTGCTAAACTGGTGGCCTGACTTCTGACTTTACCGTGAGAAAGCAATGGATTGGAGGGTTAACCTTGGGCTGGGAATGTAGTTTCACTGGTAGAGTGCTTGCCCAGCATATGGGAACCCTTGCTTTTGACCCCGAGAACCACATAAGCCAGGTTTGGTAGTAGAAACTTCTAACCCCAGCACTCAGGAGGTTAAGGCAAGAGAACTGAGAGTTCAAGGTCATCCTGGGCTGCATAGAAGGTTCGAGCCCAGCCTGAAATAAATGAAACTCTGTCTTAAACAAGCAATAGCAACAATAAGAAGTATTAACTTTTTAAACTAACCAGCTGTTGCCTTATGCAAGTGGGAAACTGAGAAGGTAAAGGCTCCCATACAAGGTCACATGGTAAGAGTCATATGAACAGGGCAAGGGGCCTGCTCTCCTGCTGGCTACTGAAGGAAAAATTACAGAAGCAGCAAGCCAGTGCAGTACTAGGGGGCAGGGCCAATTAGGCTAATATCCAAATAACCTCTTTGAATAGTTGTCTAAGAAAGTCCTGGGAAGGAGTCAAGCATGTCCTACAGCCACTGAAAGTGCTGCAGCAAGCAAGCCACTTGGCTTCATCAAGTCACTACATTTTCCCTAGCATCCCTCAGGTGGGTGGAGATAATCATATGAGCTAGTGACAGAAAAATGCTTTTAAAAGTCTAAATGTTCTCTTGCAGGTGATATTATCAATAATAATTATTATTACTATCACCTCGATTATCTTTCATAGTTATTAACTACCTGTTACCTGCTATGGATCTGTCATTTAGGAATCCCTTTACACCTTTCAGAGACCTGTTTAGACTCCCCATCAGCAGCAAATCCCTAGCTTTTGATCCCCAGCCCAGCCCACGTTTCTTCTACAGGCTAACTACTCAGATTTGAATAGATTTTCCAATCTCTTTTGTGGATTCCATTATGACCAGCTGAACTCTCTACAATACAGCCTCATCTCCTCCTGTGGTATCTAAGGGCTGGGAGAGAGATTCCAAGGAGCAGAAGGAAGATAGAGACTTTCCAGTCCCAATCTGTGACCTCCAAGCCCAGAATGCCTGAGTGGGAAGATGCTAGGAAGGACTCCTTAACCATCTCAACTAAGGCTGAAACCAGGTCCAGACCCTACTGCTCTGAAGACGACCCAAGGACCAGGATACCATTTATTCTCCAAGCCTAGTGTCCTCTTCACATGAGAAGCAAGGGACCAGGAAACCTTTCTCAAACATGCTATACAAGCCAAAAACAAAAAAACAAAAAAAAACATGAAGAGAATGCAATTGACTCACAAACTACTCTGGTCTGTGTTCTATAGATGCCAGGTTCAGCTAGACAGTGTGATCCCCGTTTTTAGGAATGTCATCGATAAAAGAAGCCAAAATGAAAACAAAATCACACAGAGTGAGAATGGCTAAAATATTGAATAGAAAATTTGTGAAAAGCCGAAATTTAAGGAAGGCCCTGACTGTCCTTGTCTGGGACAATTTGGGAAGACCTAGAGGCTGGGGAGATGGCACATTTGATGAAGTGTTTAATGTACAGACAGGATGATCTGAGTTCAGTCTCCAGCACCAGTCAGGGGAAAAGCCATGTGTACAGAGGGGTCTATGACCCCAGCACTGGGAATGCAGAGCTAGGTAGATCCAAGGGACATTGTCCAAGGCAGTCAGCTTAGCCAAGTTGGTGAACTCCAGGTCCAATGAGACCTCTGCTTCAGAAAAGAAGGTGGAAAGCAATTCAGGAAGATACACAATGTCAAACTGAGCACCCCCCCACACACACACCCACACCCACACACAAACACACAAGGGGATGCTAAACGATGCTAAGCAATGGAGAGGAGTTTGGTAGGCAGAAAGGTGGTGGTCAGTATCAGGAAAGGATTTCTGAATCAGGCAGACCGTAAGCAAATACTGATGGCCACAGAGTATTCATGGATAAAGATGGGCAGGCAGGTCAGAGAACAGAGAGGACCACTTAGGCTCTACCCTCAAGGAAGCACTTCTGGGTACAGTCTGCCTATCAAAGGCACTGACAGGCCTCCTCATTTCCTGCTCTCCAGAAAACAGCCTAGTGATAACTCTGGTAGGGATGTCTAAAAAACACTTTGGCTTCCTTAGGCAAGAATATCGAGGATCTGAGCATCATTTTTTGCCATCTTTAGACTAGTGCTGACGATTCATCAATGCCATGGGTCTCAGAACAGTCCCCACTGAATAAGTCTTCTCAGACACAGCCTACCTCTTTTCTTTGACTATTCTTCCATCACAGTTGAGGGCACCTGATCTTACCAGTCGGAAGCAGGGGTAGGACTGAACCCCAGCCCACCAGCCTTCTTTCCTCCCCTCCCCTCCTGCTTATGCGACTGGGTAAACCACCCAACCCAGTCCATCTGGAGGATGGAGAACTCCAGACAAATTTGGGGTGATTGTAACAGTAGCATTTGCCTAGCAAATTATACTCCATGAGCTAATTAGGAAGGGATTGTGGCCCTCAGCTTTAATTAATATCTAGTCCCTAACAACTTAATCCTGGGTGAAATCATAGCAAGGATCTCACCCGAATACTGAAATTCGTTCCTCCTACAAATCACCTATATAAATACATATATTTTAATAGCAGCAATTATAAAGTTCTCTGCCAACTTCTGGGGCTGTTTAACATTCCTGGATGGAGGCCATAGCTTTTCCTTGGTCCCCTCCCTCGCCACAACCGAGGCCTAATGAACAGTCACTCAGGCAGTTCTGCGTACCATGTAACCAATATCTCCTACCAGTGGGTCTTCGCAGGGATTTAATAAGCAGTCTGGGAGGACAGCCTGAGGAGGTCCACAAACCTAATCGTTAACTCTGAGGCCTAATCAGCATCTGCTTCCCACCGAAAGTTCCCCTCAGCTATGGGGCCTGGTCCCCATGGTAATGGATGGAAAATAGGCGATTTCCTGACAGTTAGCAACCAATTTTCCACCAATTAGCTTAGAGATGGTGGGCTCTGGAGGAAAGGAGATGGTTCCAGCACAAGAAGCTGGGCTGGAAGAACGAAGATGCCAACAGTGTAGGTAGCCAAAGCCTGAGAGTGAAGGGCTCTGGGGACCTCCACCTCTTCGAAGCCCCAGGTCACCCTCAGCCTGTATCCCTGGAAAGGAATTTCTGGGGACAATGACTACACTGAAATCTCCTTGGGCTCTTCTTAGTGATCTGCTACGTGCAAATCTCCCTCTCATTTCTCTTCCAGGGCTAGATGGACAAGGGCTGATTCCCTGGTTCCCTTCACAGTGCCCCGAGACAATCATGAACTTCCTAAAATCATGAACTTCCTGCAAGGCCATTAATGTGGTGGCCCGATTAGTTCTGGAGTCTGAATGCTGCACCTTAAAAATCCTGAATTTGGGGGCTGGACAGATGGCTCAGTGGTTAAGAGTATTTTCTCCACAATTACACAAACCAGAATTGGGTTCCCAGCACCCACGCAACAAGCTAGACATCCCCGCAAACGTTTATAACACCAGAGCAGCTTCCTCATTTGTAAACTAGAGATAATAATATTACCTGTGGTGAAGATTACATGGACTAATGTGATGTTTCACGCCTCATGAAGTAATGCTCAATGAACAAGTACTATTATTAATTAATAATCAATATGAATGACAAATATATGCCAATGGTCGGACTCAACTGTATGAGAATCACCACCTCTGAAAACCCTCTAGTTGCTGGCCTGCTCCCTCCTTTCCTGCCACCTGAATGACCATTGTTTCATTACTATCTAGTCTTACTCTCCTCCAGCTCATCCTCGTGCCAAAGAGACTTTTCTAATAGACAGATGGGACTCTGCCCACATGGCTGCCCCAGTTAAAGTCCTGCAGTGGTGCAGCCTGGGTTGGACCCCTACAGTGTTTTAATGTTGGCAAAACTCCTTTCCAAGAGCTCACAAGCCTATTATGTTCCTACTATCTTCCTAGGCTCATCTCTCACTAATCCTGGCACTATTTCTTTGTTTTGTAACTTTTATTTATATAATTTAACATTCATACCTGTATATAAAGTATTTTGATCAAATCTCAAAATCCCAGATCCCCTCCCCTCTGGATCCTTTCTTATTTCCCCACACTTTTCCCTCCCAGTTCATTTTCCTTTTATAATGTCTACTAAATCCATTTAGTGCTGCCTGTATGCCTCTCAGAACCTGCATCCATGAAGAAAACTTAGTCTCCCTCCCCACACTGGTCCAATTTCTTATAATCCCAACAGAGGATTCATTACTGGCTGCAATCCTGTAGCCTTATGGATCTGCCTCTCTGGATCAATGTGGGACCCTATTGCTTAGCAAAGCAGGTACAGGAGACACATAGGTCCCCACTTACTCACTCTTGTTGTTAGGCCACAGGGCTGTACTGCCAGGAGTGACTAATAGCATTGCTGACATGCTCCTGAGTCATGAAGAAAGGTCACCCTCAGCATCACACTGTGTATTTGGATTCCGTTGTACTCTCAACTTTCTCACAATTAGCTGTTCTCCTCCAATAACTGAAGGAGACATGGTCCTTTCCTTCCTGAGCTCAGTTTGGAGGTGAGGAGCAGCGTAGCAACAGTGATTGTTTGGTGTGCACTTACTCTACACCAAATACTCCATTGGGATGAATTTTACAGGATCACCAAATTTGTTCAGAAGGGGTCTAGGATTAACTATATAGTTTATCACCTAAACTGGGACTCTTCTGGAGTAAACTTAGAATTAGTGATAACTACACAGGGACAAGAAAGAAAACCAGGACCTTTTCAGACAAGGAAGATCAGATAGAACCATATAGAAAAAGTCTCTGGCTTTCATCTTAGTTAGGGTTACTACTGTTGGGATGAAACACCATAACCTAATCAACTTAGAGAGGAAAGGGTTTATTGGCTTATGCTTCCAAATCACTGTTCATCTTTGAAGGAAGTCAGCACAAGAACTTAAACAGGAAGCTGAAGGCAGGGGCTGATGCAGAGGTCATGGAGGAGTGCTGATCCCTGTTTTCTTATAGAACCCAGAACCATAATGGACTGTGCCCTCTCACATAAATTACTAATTAAGAAAATGCCCTACAGGTTTGCCTTCATCAGGATCTTATGGCTGCATTGTCTCAAATGAGGCTCCCTCTTCTCTGATGACTCTAGCTTGTGTCAACTTGACATAAAACTATCCAGCGCAGCCTTATTTTAGGGGCGAGGATAGAGAGCCATTTGAAAGTGAAGAACCACACCCGGATTTTCTCTATTTTTAACCCAGGATTTCAAACCTCTGACTCCAATCACATGGGCAAAACCATTTATGATGTAACATGAAACTATGTTTCCTGACAGGAGAAACCAGAGACAGAGCTCCAGGCTTGCGGTGGAAGCCAAGAGAGGGGGTACAAGGAGTGGAGAGATGCTGGTTTGGGAGAAGTTTGGGCTAAAGACACTGGGAGGCCTGAAGGCAGATGAAGAAAGGACGCTGGAAGGACACAGGACAGAAAGCAGCACTTTGGTCTATGTAAGATCCCACCTCACTTGAGAGGCTTTAGGGACCGTCCCAGAAACATTTCCAAACTGGTACTTCCCAGAGCAGGCTGGAAAGACTCATCTCTAGAGTCTCCATCAGAATAGTGAAAGTGCTGCCCAGCTGGGGCCCCTTCTGTAGGTTGGTAGCTCCTGTGGCTGATAGTGGCCTGGCTCTGCACACTTGGTGGAGCTGGAATTCAAGACAGAAGTTATCTCCTCCAGGCTTCTGTATTCTTAATGCCCAGTGCCTACCCTGCCAGGCCCTGATGGCTGCAGTATGTCCTGGTACAATGTCACTGCCTTCTCCTCAGAACCCAGTGGTTGTGACACTGCTTTCCTCAGCAACATCTGTAGACGGAAGCAGGTGTTGATTCCAGACCTCTGATGTGCAGTTCAGGCAGACCCTGGATTCCAGATTCCTGTCAGTCTCCAGAAGAGTCCAAGCTGCTTCTGACCCACAGGGTCAGGCTCTGGGCAGGTAATGCTTCTGGTGGTACAAAGGGGACTCTGTGCTCTCCAGGGTCACTTCCTGGAGGAAACACTGGTGCTTCTGCCTTCTGCTTCAGATGCTTCAGATGCTTTGCCATCTCAGCTATTCACACAGATCTGCTTTCCTCAGTGATCGAAGGCATCTGCCAGTCTCCTCGGAGTAGACATTGTCACAGAGCTGTAACAACACATAGAACTCAGTGCCACCCATTCAGACCTCCAAACCACACCCGTACTTTTCCAGAGGGATGGTTCTAACAAGTGATTAGTCAGGAACTCCCATCAGCAATAAGACAAGTAATCTGTCTAGCATCTTCATATACAACCCAGGGGCCTCCAGGTTCAGGCTCTGCCATCTCTTCAATGTGACCCCCCCCCCCGCAGGATACCCTCCAGTCACACATCCCTATATGTGACGTCTTTTCACCTTCAGACATGTGCTGGTTGCTAAGGACCACTGCCTATTCTGCAGTATCATCATGCTACTTCAGCTGACCCTCCGGATCCTATATCTGAGGTACTTCACAACTCAGAGTCATGAAGCTTTCTAGAGACCTTAACCTCCCTTCTCCTGGCTCTCTTCTCCTAGTCTGCATGGAGACCCGTTGCCTGCCTTCAGGGAAGGAGTTCAGTGTGAGTCAGTACTGTTCTTCTTTTTGTCCTGAGGAGGCCTGAGGAAGACAGACTTTGGGGGAAGACCATACAATCATTACCCTTCCTAGCTTTCTGCCTGCTTAGAAAAAATTTTCTCTGTGTATTCTCCAAGTCTTCTTCCCTTGTCTGATGTTAGTCCTTAGCATAACCTTGTTCATTAAGAACAGGGGCCCCCTGCACCTCACCTGGGCAGAACAGTAGAGGTGGCCCTGGTGGAAGCAGTGCAGGTGAGCCAGACCCGAAGGCAAGAGCAGGGAACAACAGCTGGCCCTGCCACTGTCTGCTGTGAGATGGCATGGGTGCAGGGGTGATGCCTTCCACTCTCTCACCCCTCACCACCTATGGTAGTCAAGAGAGAGGGAGAGCAGGCCATGCACAGTAGGACTGGCCCTGGTCAAGCCAGGTGAGCAGGCCCAACTGCAAGAAGCGAGTAGCCCCCAGGGCCTTGGCAGCAGAGTGGAGCTGGCTCTTGAGGCAGGGGTGTGAGGGCATGAGAGCAGGAGAGTCGCCCCTGCCTCCAGCAGATGGCCTAGCCTGGGCAGTGCTAGAGAGCTCACCCTGGTGGTGTGGACAAGGGAGAGCCAGCTTGCTGACCAGCTCAGCTACCACCCAGGCCCAGATCCAGGTCTCTGTGTTGGCCTGCCCCAACATCTCTATCATCTGCAAATGATTGTGACACGTGAAAAGGCCAGTCCTGCTGATCCAAAGTTGAAGGATCTCCATGACCCAAGGCAACAATAAGATAACTGGGAGGAGTCCTGGTGAGGATACAATATTCATGGTGTCACAGAAGCCAGAGATCTCAAACCAGACCAATGACTCACTGTAATGAACATTTTCAAGTACAGATGTGTAGACAGAGGGATAAACTGTGGGGCACACTTTGACACACTACAGCTTCCATGATATGAGATGTTTTCTATGCTTTGGTTTTTGTTATTGTTTTTGGTGGTGGTGGTGGTGGTGTGTATGTGTGTGCATTTTATTTGGGGGATGAGGATGTAATGGCAAAAGGTGGATATGAGGGGACAGGGAGAGGAGCGGAGCAGGGGCGCATTATGCGAAACTCACAAAGGATCAATAAGAAGTTAAAAAACAAATAGTTGCTCCTTCTCTTGGTTGGAGACAGCCTAGGTCAGATATAAGGCTTGTGAGCAAGGTTCTCTGGCTGAATTTCAGCCTCAACAGGCACCTTAGGGGGTCATCTTAGTCCAGGATACACATACATATCCCTATGCATCACGATCAACCCTTGCCAAGATGCCTAGATAGCTCAATTTGGAGCAGAGGATGTCTTTAATTTATAGTCACATTTGTATTAAGGGGTAATAGGATTGCTATTTACTTCTTCTATCATGAAATGGGGGAGGAAATGAAGAAACGGGACTAGGGGACTCTGGATGTCCATTTGACTCACTGGGAGATGTGAGTGGGTCTTGTTACCAGCTGCATAACTCCCCCTTCAGTGTCTAGTGTTTGCAGGAAGGGCTGGGCCTGTGATCATTGGGGGTATGACAGCTACTCCACTTCCTTTCTCGTGTCTCTTTAATCTTGGTATTCTCAATTTCTGAGAACCAGCCTCAAAGCTCCCTTTCCAGCCCTCTGCCCACACATAGACACACACAGATTTGTACTCACTACAAGAGAATATCGAAATGGACCTCTGGAAAGAACCGGATCCTGGGAACTTCCAAGCTGTGAAAGATGACAGAATTCCCTGAGCCGAGCCCTGATAAAACCCTGCTCTTTGCTCTGTTGGTCACACCAAAAAAAAAAAAAAACAATGTGCTCTGGTGTCTCAGACAGAAGTACAGACAACTTTGGTCAATGCCGTCAGATCTGGCCTTAGGGTCCAAGAACATCTCGGGAGCATCCAAATGACAGTGGACTCTGAGCATGGAGGTTAGTTTTTGTCATGTTGACACAAGCTACAGTTATCTAAGAAGAGGCTCAATTGAGAAAATGCCCCTATCAGATTGGCCTGTGGGTGTTTTCTTGACTATTGATTGATAATTAATGTGGAAGAGTACTGTATCCCTAGGCAGGTAGTCCTGGAGTATATTAGAAAATAAACTGAGCAAGCAGACAGCAAGCCAATAAACAGCATCCCTCCATGGTGTTAGCTTCAGCTCCTGCAATGGTGTCCCTCAATGGACTGTGACCAGGATATCTAAATCAAATAAACCCTTTCCTCCACATATTGTTTTTGGTCATGGTGTTTTATCACAATAAAAACCAAACTAAGAAACTGGGGCTTGGAGATGAGAGAGAGGGGAGAGAGAGAGAGAGAGAGAGAGAGAGAGAGAGAGAGAGAGAG
>CAJQZJ010005020.1:11652247-11667921 GCA_907164525.1 Lophiomys imhausi
TGTGTGTGTGTGTGTGTGTGTGTGTGTGTGTGTGTGTGTGTGTTTATTCTAGGAAGAAAAAAAAACATTGAAGTAAAATTCCTGGGGCCAGGAGCAGTCAGAAGTCTGGCTCACAACTCCTGCTGGGTAATTATCTGGCATTTAGCACCCCTCTTCCAAGCACTTGTAATTAGTAGGTAAATGAAGATGCTGTCATCCTACCTCCCAGCTTCTCTCTGCCGCCCAGAGGCCATGGGAGAGGCTCAGAGAGGGTGGGAATCAGTGCAGCAAACTGAATGTAAGCTAGATATCAGAAAGAACTTTGAGCCAGTAGGATCACAACAGGACAGTAACTGAGGGTCTTCTGAGAAGACTTTCTGCCCTGCACCCCTCCCCTGCCCATAGCCATCTCTCATCCCTGAATGCCTACAGTGGGTGCAGGCTGGGCTGAACCCCTTCCTCCAGGAAGCTATCCTGGTTTTGATTAAACAGCTGTGTACTAGTAGGGTCTCACTGAATCCAGTCCTATCATATTATCCCAAGTGCCTCTTTCATGCCTGCCTCTGGACAGAGGTGACATAGAGCCACCTAGAATTGCAATAACTCCAAGAAGGAGATAAGAATCTAATCTAAAGTGACAAGAAGTGAATGAGGCAGGATTATCTGCTTAGTTAGGAGGTGCTTAGTGAAAACAAAAATTGTGCTGGAATAGTGTGTGTTTTAACAATGAAGAGGAAATTCTTAGAGGAAGCTTCCAGCCGTCGGTACTGTTCAACAAGGTCTCTGCCTATGTGGCTATTGTTTTCATCCTCTACACAGCATCCACTCTCTATCTCTTCCAAAAAAAAAAAAAAAAAACTTCCCTATCATCCCCAGGCTAGTCTGGACCCTCTGGACTCTCAACCAACTCCCAACTACCTCATCCTGTCTTAAGAAACCCCACCCAGAGAGCAACCTGGAACTTGGGAGATTTAGAAACACAAAGCAATCTTTACTTGAAAGATTGGAAGGTTTAAATTAAACCAGAAAGGCCCATAAATGGCAGACTGAAGTAAGATACAACTATTAAGTAGGAAAACGTGAGCTTTTCCAGATCAATTCTGGGGCCACAGAGAGGACGGGTGGCAGGGAATGGTTGGCGGGGTTTGGGATAGATAAGCCAGGCATAGAGACAGAAAGAATAACTCAACCCAGCAGAAGGTTAGGGTGGTTGGGACCAGAAAACAGTCATAAGAATAGAGACAGAGAACTTGAGCTTTGAAGCCCCAACCACCCTGGTGGCAGCAGTGCTGGGTCACCAGCCAGCTATTCCAATTATTCATAGAAATCAATTTCATTCCACAGAGGCTCAGATAAAACTCATGTTGCCAGCAGACAGTAATGGATGAGGAGCTTAGGGTGAGGAGATAAGAGGGGCCCAGTGTGGGGTGATCGGGTGGGGCTTTGCAGGCTGAGGGCAGTATGGTTAGAGGTTATCAAAACATCCCTTCAAATAGCAAGGGTTCAGCGCCTGCCAGCTCAGCTGGGATCTGTGAGTGGAGGGACAAACCAGCCCCTCCCCAGGCCTGAGCTATGAGGCCCAAATAGAAGGTCTTTGAGTGTTATCCTACCAACAGGGAGAAACTAATTCAATCTTGACTGAGGTAGAGGCTCAAAAGATAAGGCTATGAAGCAAGATGCCCTCTGAGGCCCTGACCATCTAAGGACCAGAAATTGTGGGTTTTTTTTTTTGTTTTCTTGTTTTTTTGGGGGGTGGCGGGGGGAGTGGAGAATGGTTCCTCCACAGCACTCAGGAGCTACTGAGGAAGACTGAGAAATACCTGCATTGTCTTATGGGAGCATGGGCAGAAAGGCTGGGTCCCTAACATCCTGCTGGGAAAAGATCCCAGGACAGCCCTCCTCCAGAGACATAAGACAGAAAAGGGTGCAGAAAAGGAGGTTTTCCAGGGGAAGAGAAGGACTATGAGAGACACTGAAGTTCCCAGAGTAGGGTGGGAACAGGAGAAGGAGGCTGAAGATGCCCAGGTGAGCAATCAGAGGGGGGACTCGAGATTAACCCCAGTAATAAATCACCAATTTTTATAGTATACTGTTTGCCCTACTGGGCATCACTCTGTGGGTTTCACATGAAGTAACCAAATGCCATCCTCATGACCACCCTCACTTTATACCAGAGGAGGCCAAAGCTTTTAAGCAAAACAAATGTTCCCAGAGTCACAGCTAGAGAGGATGGAGCTGGCATGTGGATGCAGAGAGTCCGACTTCATCACATCACTGCAATGAGATCCACTTGCTCCATTCAAGAACAGCACAGGGACCCACAGAAGCATTGTACCACTCATGCCTCAAGCAGCACATGCCCATAGTGGAAAAGAGGCTGAGGCTCAAAGAAGTGGTTTGCTTCCAGTTGTATTTCAGAGAACTGGCAGGGCTGGCAGGTGGATCTACCCCTCTCCAGAGTAAGCACTAGATCTTCCTTGCTGAAGAGCTGAAGAGCTGTGTTAGGGCATCCCCCAGAGAAAACAAGGGCTGAAAGCCAACCTCATCCCACTCTGCTCAGATAGCTTTTCCTCACAGCTCCAGGTTGGCCTGAAAGGCCCCATCTAGCAACACTCAGGGCTGGGAGGAGATAACGCTTTTTAATCTCTGCAGAGGGTTCAATAGTTTATTCCCATCCAGGGTGGTGGGATGCTTGGTGCCCATTCTTGGAAGGTGTCCAGCGACAGGACAAATGTGATGCACTTCCTACCCTTTTCTCTAGCACGTGCTCCTCTCCACACACCACTGTCACCAGCAGGAAACATCTTGAATGCAGTACGTCTACACTGGCACCAGGTCCAATGGAAAATAACCACTCCAAGCTCAGAACTCTGGCCAGCAAGACAGCAACCTGGTAGGAATAGCACAACTCTGGACTGGGCCTAAACCAATGTGCTTTCCTGACTCTACCACCTTCTAACTGTGTCTCTCGTTAAGCTACTATTAAATCTCACTTTATTATAACTCCATTTTGGGAAGTTGAAGCCACAACTAAGACAGGAAAGATCAACTGGAGAGATTACTCAGCAGTTGAGAACATTGGCTGCTCTTTCAGAGGACCTGGGTTCAATTCTCATCACCTACACAAAGGCTTACAGTCAATTGTATCGACAGTTTCAGGATCCCTTTCACTTTGTTTTGGCCTCCTGGGGCACCATGTATGCATGTGGTGCACAGAGAGATATGCAGAGAAAACACTCATACACATAACATAAATACATCATCATCATCATCATCAAAAATCAAGTATTCAGTAGCCAGTCCTGGGTCAGGCCTATAGCTGAGGCTGGGAAATTATCCCTCCTTTCCTGTTTGTACCACATGAATTTGACTACTGTGAATGAAACAAATGTTACTGAAGCCCCCAACGAGAGAGCAAGTAAGCCCACTTCTCTTTCCTAGCACTTTCTAGGGGTCCCACACCCTGCAGAGGGTGGAGCACACCCCCCTGGCCTGGTATTAAACGGCCTCTTGGGTACCCAGCTCTGGTCTCCAGGCCCCAGGTGACTCACTGCTCCTGAACAAAGCAGGCCCTATCTTCATCCTCCAGTACATCCTTCAAGGCCTAGATCATCTGCCGCCTCCAGATCCCCGAGGGAGAATGAATCACTTGCTCCGCTGTGCTCCCACAGTTCTGAGCTCATTCTTCTTTGTGTTGTGGACACAGATGTAGGTTTCTGTCTACCCAGAGTGAGCTCTTGCTAGTCGGTAAGATGGAATCCCCAGCATTTCATCAAATACCCAACACAGATTTGCATGTGAATCCCGTCGAATTTCCTAGAATGGAAGCAGATCCTTTAAATGCAAACACCTTCTTCTGGAGATGCTGAGGCCCAGGGCTGGGGGCTAGAGAGGGCAAGTGAAGGATAGAGGGTATTGAGAAGGATAGGAACAATGGACAAGCCCAAGGTGGTAGGATGAGCTAGTTGAGGAGGCTCCGGGGTCTGAGCCTCCAATGCAAGATGAAATCAAGGGTGGTCATGTTTCCTCTACAGTTATGTAGGCCGAGATCCCCACTGCCCTCTGGATGGAAGGTCAAGGTATCCTGACTTCCCAGTCCCCTTGTAGCATGGTCCCCACCACCCTGTAAACCTGATGCCCTGTTAACTACACTCTCAGGCCACCCTCTATCACTCTGGAATCCAGAACAGGCCCTTCTCCTTAGCTCCAGGGTCTCATTTGCTGTTCTCTCCCTGGGTGCCCTTCCCTTTCCCCAGCCTAGCTGAATCTAATGATCCTCAGGTGTAATCTGAGGTGTCACTTTCACTGAAAAATTTTCCTCACCACCTTTCCTTTATCCTTTATCTGCTGACCTAGGGCGTGGCTGCCTCTCTCTACATCCAGTGAGGCAGGGCATCAACCTCATCAGAACTTGTTTAGCTGGTGCTCTCAGCCTCCAACATAGTATGGAAAGAAATGAGAATGATCTAGCAATCAAATGAAGGAATGAAAGAATAAACAAATGAATGAATGGATTCCAGCCTTGAGAGAAGTTTCAGTGGTTAAGAGCACATACTGCTCCTTGCAGAGAGCCTGAGTTCAGTTTCTAACACTCAGGTCAGATGGCTCAAGACTACTTGTAACTCCAGATCCCCATTTACACTCTCTCTGGCCTTCATGGGCACCTGTTTATATAAGCACATAACCAAGACACACATCATACATAAAATTAAAAATAAAAGTAAAATAAGTCTTTTTATAAAAGAAAGCCTTGCTAACTCCAAACCAAATTCAGATCCTATATGAAAAGGAAAGGCTGAATGAGGAGGAGGTGCACAAAAGACTTTCAGGACAAACAACAGAGCAGAGCTGTGGAAGTATTAGCAGGAAGGAGAGGCAGTACACGGGACCCAGGGAAATAAGTTTATTTGCCTGAGCTTCACTTCTTCAGCCACTGATCTCCCTAATTTCTGGAGAACCCTTGAGTCACCAAGTCAGCATTGGGAAGGAAGAAAATCCTTGGATAAGGCGAGCCAGCACTTCAGTCCCAAGTCAGTCTTTGCCATCCTGATGGCCTCAGAGCCATTACACACCACACTCACCTCTCTATCCCTCCCATTGCTCTCCACCAGTCCTTCACCCTCCAGAGAGAGAGAGTGCTTCAAGCCTCTAGGTGACTGTTACTCTCTCCCTGCTACAGGCTTTAGCTCTTTCCCTTGGAACTGCCAGCTCTGCTCTACAGTTCCTGTCATTAGACAAATCCCTACTTAGCCACTGGAATCCTTGTCTGGCCCAACTACATCCAGGTATCACATAACTTCCTGTTTTGGAAGATACCATTCAGTATTATCATGTCTCTCATTCTCTGTTATGGCTTAGCGCCAGGCATACAGCCTACAACAATGGTAGAGACTCAAGTTACTATTATTGAAAAGAGTTTTTGGAGACCGCTATGGTTTGGCTCCAGTTTGAGTGTTAACCTCCCCCATCTCCCTGTAAATTTATGTATTTGAAACTTGGTCCCCAGTGAAATAATGTTGAGTTGGAAGCACCCTTAAGAGCTGGAGCTTAAGGCAAGGTAATTAGGCAAGGAAACATTGCCCTCAGAAAAGACTGATATTCTGTGTGGACCCCAGTCAGTTCTCACCAATGCAGGCTCTTGTAAGGTGGTCACACATGCATGTGACTGTTTCCTTCCCATTTCTCCACCATGTTTCTGGTACAACCAAGGAGATTTTACTATGCTGTTTGGACCTTCCATCACCAGAATCACGAGCCAAAAAAACTTCTTTCTTTAAGAAAAAAGTACCAAAACTCAGGCATTTTCTTATAGCAAGTCTAACACACTAATATTGAGACCTTGAGAGGGAAAATGGTTGGAACTTTTGCATCTTTCCCAATGTCAGAGTATTGAGTCTCTGCTTCTTTCTAAAATGTCTACATTGTTGGAGGAAGGCTCCATTCATACCTCAGGCCCATCTCAACAGCAGATCTTTTTCTTCCAGCCCCCAAACAGTGCAGGGATGCTAGAGATGCTCTCTCATACCCTCTCCCTACCCCCCAGTCATGAAGCACACCACTCTGTGCTGCTACCCTACCTACAAGGCTGGAAAGGCCCACCCCACTGCACACAGGACACACAGGACTTACTTCACCTACTTAGAGGAAGGCAAGCCCTCCTAACTCCAAAACTCCATCCCTATCTGCTACATGTGGACAGAGCACCTGCCCACCCTGGATGGAGCCAGAGAGGTAAAGGGATACAGTAAAAGGTAACTCATTTGCAATTCTCTGTAAACTTAACACCCAGATCCAATGGTAGGGAAAAGAACGTCCTGTTCTTGAGACATCAAAAATCACAGGATCTCCAAGTTTCAGAGACCTTAAGAGAGCATCTATTTAGATCTCCCTAGCCACCTAGCCCCTGGCTTAAATGGGAAAACTGGGACACAATGATGGATGAGAACTTGGTCAGGCTCACAGAGCTCCAGTCCTCAAAGAACCTCTATGCTCTTTGGAGATGGGAGATACCTATTTGATGAATGGATGAATGAATGAATGAATGAGAATCCACACCTCCTAGGATAGAAAGAGCACAAAGCAATCTGGGTAGGTCTCAGTGTTGAATAGGATTTCTCCATCCTCTCTGGGAACCTCATCTGGCAACCCCCAGGGCTAGAACCCTTTTGAAGATATTAATGTGGGAGGGAAAGTGAAGAATGTTTTTTCCTATTAGAATTCTCTTGGGTGGCAGAAAGTACATTAGCAGTCCTATGAGAAAAGAGCTATGGTTTGGAGTGGAGGGAGAGCTGGTGGGAAGTCCCTGGACTGGAGTTCGTTGGAGGCTGTGGAGAGTGTTCCAGGTCAGGAACTTAGAGTTGGGGAAGTAAGAAGTCTTCCTTAGGTCCAACCTATGCAGTTGGCAGGGCCTGTGATCCCTCTTTGATGTCACATTCAAATCTTCCATAAAGTGATAAAACCTGGAAAAAAAATCCCTTATATAATTAGATTTTCATGGGAAAAGGAGAAGGGCAAAGTTTCGTTTCTGAGTCTGATGGTTTGACACAGGAGAGGGGGGCTTCAGGCCCTCATCAGCAGAACCAATAGACACATGTGACCACCAACTGCAGAGTAGCTGAGTGGTCTGTGGCTCAGCAAGGTTCTTACCAAAACTATGAGGAGGGTGGAAATCCCAAAGAGCGCACAGGTAGCACAGGAGGATTTGTAAATAGTTCATCTCATTCCTTCACAAGGCAGAAATTATTAAATGCCGCCTGCATACATAAGGCATTGGGGTTTCTATTGTAAACCAACTAGACTTGGCATCTTGGATTTTCTCATGTATATGTTTAGCTAAGATCTCTTAAGTGGGTATCTCCCATCTCCTAAGAAATTATAAGTTCTTTGAGGACTGGAGCTTAGTTCTGCTTCTTCCTTGATCCCTAACAACTGTTCCTTTCTGTTGCATATTAAACAATACACCTTTCACACTGAGTAGGTCTCTAGTGGTCTTTGTAAAGGTTCACTGTATCACTGTCAGCCACATTCACATCCCAGTCTTTTAAGCAGTTAGAGTAATTATGAAATGATTTGAATGTGTTTTCAACCCCTGCAGCTGAATCACATAGACCAAGAGGAGTCTATCCCTCTACCTCCAGATCAGGTTGGAAGCTAAGGGTAGTCAGTATGAGTTGTTTGCATAGATACAACAAAAGTGTACAAGTTAGAAAACCTGGATGTGACTGGACTTGGCAACTAGTCCACTAGTGTACTGTCATAGTCATTTCTATTGCCTGGAAACTCCCTATGTCTTCTCTCTCTCTCTCTCTCTCTCTCTCTCTCTCTCTCTCTCTCTCTCTTGGTTTTCTCGGTAACCTACAAGTTAAGGAAAGTGGTTTCTGCTGTCCCTGTTTGACAGTGGAGCACTGAAGGTTGGAGAAGACAAGTGGTGCATTCAAGGTCACAAGCTGGTGAGCCCTGGTGCAGGGTTTTGAGCCCAGGTCTGCCAGGGCCAGGATCCTCTTTGTCAATGTCCCTGGAGTGCATATTCCAGATGCCTCTGTTCCATATCTAACAGAGCACCAGAGCTGAACTGATTCATGAATTGATGGCCCCAACCTTCCTGCAACCTCTGCCTGATGGATGAGCTGGCTCTTTTGCCCCCAGCATCACTGGCCAGAGACCAAAGAGACAACAAGAAAGCTGAGTGGAAGATAGGGTGAGTGGGAGAGAGAGCAGAGGCAGATGAGAACATCTCAGCATCCATCACCAGGGACAATTCATTCTGGGATCACACTCCTGGTCCGAGTTCCCATCTGAAAGTATGTTTTGCTGACAACCTGCCAGTCATTCTCCAGGGTGAGCTACTTCCCAGGCTCTTCTAGCCTCAGAGCATCCTGGCCCCCAGGCAAATGGGAGAAGAAACAGAAACGTAGAGACAGACATCAGACAGACCCACATGTTGGCAAGGGAGGGATTGTCCATGTGTGTCTTACTTTTTAAGCTACACCCCTCTTGAAGCTCTGAATCTCCACTCTAAATTCCCAAAACTCCATCAAAAGCCTTGCTGGTGTTACTGGGTGTAAGGGATATGATGGCTGGTCAGCATTTCTCCTTTGGCCTCATCCTCATCTTGGACTGAGTCAGGAGCTTCTGTCCTCTTGGTTAGACATGTGTGACCACCACATATCCTGCCTTGTCACATCCTGTTGCACTCAGAACACAGAGACTTGGCAGAAAGGAGGGAAAGAGAAGCCCAGGCCAGCATGAGTGGGATCATGTTGCAGAGGTCAAATTCAGAGAGAAGGTTCCCTGATGCCAATGAGTCTCTTCCCCATTGTACCCTGGGAATGGTTGAGTGGTGCTTCTGTGGACACTCTGGAGTAGGCTCTACTGAACTGTGGTCACAGGCAAGAACAAGATAAGGTCTCAGCTCCTGAAGAGTTTCTGGGTGGTGGAGACAGCTCAGCAGATAAATCATCAGGAGTGGTAAGTGTTCTTGAGAAGCCAAAGAAGCCCAGAAAAGAAAGAAGGAGTAAGGAAGCATCAAATTAGCCTGGTGAAAAGAGCTGAGACTTGGATCCAGAGCTAATGCGTATCCACCCTGATGTGGCTCACCAGACTTGCAAATCACAGTGACAACATCATTGTTCTCTGAACCGTGGTCTGAGGATGTGACTGGACGCTTGGGTGGGGGGCATGGATAGCTCATAGAAGAGGCAATGCTATAAGAAGGGCATGTGATCATGAGCACAATGAGCTGAGCTGACCTCAGCTCCATTCAGTCATCATCTCTCCTAAGAAGCCATAAGGTGGATTGTCCATGTCTGTCCCTCTTCAATGAGTACAAGAGCTGAGTTTGTGAGGGCCCATGGCACTCACTGAAGCATTCTTAGTGCCTGCTGCCCATGGCCCTCATAGATCTATACAGGAATAACTAATGAACGAATGGCAAAGAGCAGGAGAAATGGCTTAGGCAGAGAATTAGAAGGGAACTAGCAAGTAGAACCCATTGTGCAATCCATTAGCCAGGTTGCTCATATGGATAAACAGATTGAGATGAATAGAGTTCTTTCCATTTTACAGATGAAGAAGTGGGGCTCATAGAGGATCCAGGACTAGGCAGAGATGGGCAACAGGAAGAGAACAGCCCTGTGGTTTCCATCCCTGATTCCACATCCCATTTGTGGATATGCAAGGCTCCTTTCATCCTCCTGGGCTATTTCCAACTGGCCTGGGGATATTTGGCTGGAACCTCAACATCCAAAGGGCAGCCCCTCCCCACTCACTGGGCTATCCCAGCCCAGCTGTGCAAACAGACTCCAACTGGGCTGTTCCACTGAGGGTTTGGAGGGGGGGGGGGGGATGTAACAGGTCTGACAGGTCAGGTTGAGCTGGGTTTCCTGAGAATGTTCCAAACCCAAGGTAGCCTAGAATACATCCTTCCCATGGCCCGCAGAGGGGCTATGGCCCTGACTGCAAGTCAGTCAATAGTCTGACAATAAAAATAACAGTTTACCACTTACTTCTGCTCCAGGTTCAGAGGGATCTTGCTTGGTCTGCTGTGCAATGACCAGGCACCGCAAATTCAAGGGTCTTGCAGTACACCTCAAGCATGTGATATCAGAGATGACTACCACTGCGGCACAATGTCTACGAGTGCCACTGGCAGGAGAGAATGCCTGAGGACCTTGTTGCCTACTCTCCCTACCTACTCACATCTTTTCCCTCCATTTTCTTTGTGCCCCACAGTCATCCTCTTCATCGCTACCTTCCTCCCTCACTCCTTTCCCTTCTAGTAGGCCCAAATGCAAGGCAAGAACCTCAGCAGACATTACTGCAAGGATCCTATCAAAGGTTGTACAGAAGTTCCCAACACCAGAGACAGTGCTAGAAGTCAGCCTGCAGAGATCACTTGCAGGGTACTCACAGCCTAACACTCACAATCACAACTTCCTAGCATACATTTCCTTAGCTGAATGATTATTTTTTCCTCAAAGACCAGATAATTCCCATGTAGGAACAACCAGCCACAAAGGCCAACAACTAGCCACAAAGGCCAGTTGTTCGCACTAACACAAACATAAGCTGCTATCCCCCAGCCAGCACCATGGGGCGCACGTGCTCAGCATCGGCTCTTGGCTCTCAGACAAGCCAACACAGCCTTGCACATACCACCCAGGAAGCCGGGAATCCACCCTGCCCAAGGGCTGACACTAGCATAAAGGGAAGCATAACCTTGTCAGGGGATGCCTTCCCTCCTCAAAGGCTGCTTAAAAGCTTACCACTTGGAGATCAGACATTGTGAGTCAGGGAAGCAGTGTATTGGCAGGAGGGGATTTCCCTTCTCAGGAAAATCTACCCCATCCCTCCTATGAGTGAAATGTCAGGATAGCCAGTGTGACCCAGATTCTGGAATTCTCAAGGATTTCATCAACCCCTTCATAGACATTTAATGCTCACCTACTGTGTGCACGATCCTTGGGAGGAAGCATGGGGTGGCAAAGAAATAATGTAAATTTTAGCTTGTTGCCTCATTATTCACATCTGATAAGGATTACCTAAACATTTCTTCTACATGTGGGTCATGTTCAGTTCTCTGTTATAGATGCACTGGGACCCAGAGATTCTATGCCAGTCCTCCAAGGTGCACAATTACAGCCTCCATTAGCTGATTCATAGCAATCCCTACCTCACAGGGATGTTGTATAGATATGTGAGTTAATTCAAGTAAAAGTTTGAAATTTGCCTACCACAAAGCAACTTGTCAGAAGATGTTCAATCATATCTGATGTGTTTGTTAAAATTTTATTTGTAGGAACATGGCAAATTCAAGTAACTCAAAACCCAGTTCCTCTCTTAAATGTAGCTTTGTGTACATTTTCTTGGTTTTCAATATTCTCAACAAATAGCTTTTGGTGTCAACTCTATCCCAGGAATATGAGAAAGTGTGATCAGCCTTGGATCCAGTGATCAAAGTCTCCTCTGTGTAGACTCCATCTCCCTTCCCAGCTTCTTGCCCCTCTCCTCCCTTGAGCAAACACTTTCCCTACTCACCACAAACAGTACCCACTTCTCCATGGTGTTCAACCCGGCTCTGGTGCCTTTGCCTTTTGTTCAGGCTCAAAGGTTTAATCTCTGCATCCATGGTCTCTGAATTCCAGCAGGAGTACCCACAGGTCCTTCCCCAAGACAGGTCAAGAGAGCCCTGTGCCTTGCGATATAATAGAGTTCAGGTGGCTTTCACAACAGAACTCTAGCACCAAAGCACCATCTCCCACTCTGGCTGTGTGATCTTGAACTTCTTGAACATAAGTAAGTATGTATGAAAAGTGTGGGAGTTATCTCCCACGGCTTGTGTGGAGTAAGAGGTTGCATGGAGTACACTCTCCTTCAAGCTTTCCATTCACACGCATGGATTACATTGAAATGATTTTCTTTTATAAGCTCTTCATGAATGTTTATGCCTACTACATCTTAACCATACTAAAATCCAATTTAAGAAGCAGCAACTCAGCACTCAGCCAATATATCAAGTCATTTTGAATTTCATTTCAAGGAGGTCCGTGAAATGTTCTGAAAATCTCAAATTTCTAGGGAATAAGACCTTAACCCTCTTTGAGACTTCAGCTTAATTTTGCCTTCAGCCTGTAGTCATACCCTTTTGATCTTTTGAGGCCTGGCACCAAATTGAATGACAACGGTGGTGCCACTGTGTGTTTACTATGAGCTCCTTGGGGACACAGGCTAGGTCTGACTCATTATGGAATTTAAAGAAGCATCAATAAGTCATTAAATGTACTATGCTCTGTTTTGGTCCTCCAAATCTCCAGTCATCTGATCACCTACTCATCATGTGCAAAATAAGGAAGGACTCTGTTATAAGGGAATTCCCCTTCAAAGCTGAGAGTCTTTGCCTCATTTAGTCTCTTGCCTTCTTTTCTCTCCTGGAATTCTTTCCAGCCAATTCTCCACCTTCAACTGTACCAGCTGCCTTCCCAATTTCCAAACACTTTTTTCCATTCCTTCCCAAGCAGAGCCTCAGACCACCATGCAGGTAGGAGTTGGGACTGGCACCTCAGAAGGAACAATGTCTTGTGGCCCACAGCTGGATGACTTTAAGGACACTTGGATGGACCATCAGTTCCCCACTACCACCTTGCCTTTCAACTTCCAGGATGACAAATCTAATCCTAAGCAGATGAGGAAACTAAATTTTCTTGTGCACATTTGGCAAGGGGAAGACAAGGGGGTTGGGGAGGGGAGGATCTCACCTAGGCCCAAAGCCCCTCTTATCAGCAAGTTCTTTGAAGTAAGGGAGATGGGCTCTCAGAGGCTGGCAACCAGAGGGCAGCTTTTTCTTACTACAGTCTCATCTGCTTGGCCCTAGCAAGTATTAGTCTCACAAAAAGAATCAGCCTCCCTCAAACTCCCATGGTGTGTTTGCCCAACATAACAGCATGGAAATAAAGGCTGAACTCAATGCTTGCAGACTTTAGACCTGACTTGGGGTCTGAGGTCTGTTCTTGATCCCTAAACTCCCTCTATGATGTCTATGTAACAAGAGGGGCCTGGTGCACCTATGCTTCCCAAGATGTGAGAAATCAGCAATAAGACCAATGAAAATACAAAACCAGAAAATAGGAACTGTTTTCCAACTCCCAGACCTGTGCCTTCTCCTCCCTAGGCAAATGTGTACCCTACCCCAAGGCAGCTCTCAGCCTTGCTGATGGAGGTCATGGGTTGCACTTGGTTCATTTTGGAGCCTTCCCAACTCCATCCTGCCTTGTTTACAACCTACATGCAATAAATATTGAATACATATCTGCATGTGCAACTGTTTGTCACACCAGGTTGTACTGGTTGTGGCTGGTGCAGAAGCTGCGTACCTAAAGAGTAAGAGGCAGCCAACTATGTATAAATAGCAGAGGTCAGCCCTACTTTAGCCAGGAGACTCTCCCATTGATTTAATTTATTCGAGGGTGATTTTGAGCCAAACTATTTTTGTCTTCAAGACTTGGTTTCACCGTTTAAGGAACACAGGCAAATTCTGAGGCATACTAAGACCTACAATCTTTCATGATGGTCAGGGAGGATCCACCTGTATTTATTTGGTGCAACTAATTCCCTGTAGGGCCACAAGAACAGACAGACCATAGTCTTATTTTGCCCAGAGCGCTTCCATTACCCTCCCTGACTATCACCAGATTATTTCTGAGTCCTGGGAACCAAGTGAAAAATGTGTTCAGCTGTGAGCTTGGCCAAGTTAAGCCAAAGTCACCTTTGCTATTTAAAACCTCTCCCCACAGAGCAGCCTGTTGAGGCTGGGAGAAGTAAATCCCTACTCACTTCTGAGTTCACTCTGTAGTAGCTTAATCCTCCAAGATTAAGAGCCACCCCCACCCTGTACCAGCTTCCCCTTTCTTCTAGGTCCTCCCCTGAGGCCATTTTAGGCAAACTTGGAATGTCCACCCCACCCACCCACCACCCCCACCGTAGCCTGGCTATGTAAGCACCCTCTCTTGGGACATTGAGCTGTGTGTGGTTTCCCAGAACTAATCTCTGTTGCTATTCTCTCCCCTGGCCTTTTCTATGGGGTCTAAATTCTGCAGTATAGAAGCCTCAGGCCACGCAGGCTAAGGACCCTAAGACACAGGGTTCACCCAAGACTTGAGGTGAGAATGGAAGTTGAATCTAGTGGTCAAGCTTTTGAGTCCTAGGATGCCAAGGTGTGATTGGACCCTCAGGATTGATTTGACATAAACCCCAGTTGTAAAACTAGGAGAATGAGGTTTAAAGAAGACAAAAGATCTTTCTAAATATCACATGTTTGGGGTAAAGTCAGGACTCAGAGCCAGGTTTCAGCTCTTTTCACTACCTTCCAAGTCCTGGGATTGACATATGACATAAGGAGATAAATATGTATGCACTGAACAAAACACTTAAGACTTACTAGATACTATTTATTCTAAGCATGTTGTCAATACTGTCTCATTTAACCCTTCCAAAAAAATCTACGGGTAGGTTCTCTTACACCCAATTTATAAATGAGACTAAAATTGCAAGAGTTATAAGAACTTCTTTACCTACCCTGCATTGATCTATTTTTCAAAAGAGAAGTGAAGTCAAATTACCTGCAGTATAGACAGTGGGGGATCCAGGACCCCAAGCAGAGAGGTCATGGGCAGGCAATGAAGCCTGGAGAGTATCAAGGTCATAAAAAAATTGGGGAAATGGCCCCAAGGACATACAGCCAGCTACACACAGACTCACTCTGCCTGGTACACATGGTGTGCAGCTCCAGGAAATGCCATCTGCTGTGCCTTCCATGTGAATTGTGTCTGGTGTGATTGGCAGTGCAGCAGAACCCCAGCTTCACTCCCACAGGCAACTGCCAGCCAGGTGTGTGTCACAGTCATTTAGTGTGGCTGTTGTGTTCCAGGACGAGGAATCCTCAGCCCACAATGGAGGCCTTGCCAGCCTCAGAGGTAATGCTCCCCAGCTGCAGCTGCAGCCCCCACCAATTCTGCACGACATCACGCCAAGGGGAGCCCATGGGTCATATGTCTAGACAGTCAGACTGAGAAGGACGCTCGGCATCTTGGGAGATGTTTCCTGCATTCCTCCCACCTTCGGGAATGGAAACTGAGCTAACAGGGAATTTGTTCTAATTATAAGGAAACAAGGAGAATTGAACAGGAGTTGCTCAAGGCTAAGGTCTTCCAAAGCTTTCTCTGGACCTCTACCTCTTTTCATCTCCTCAGCAAGAAGAGCTCACTGTGCTAGCTTCTACCGGGCCCTGGGCCTTACAGAAAGGGGTAGGCTAGGGCTCTTGCCCTGGAGCATTGCCTGCCAAAAGGAGCAATGGACCCACTCTCAGCCACAATTCTGCAGGTGCCATCCACAAGCAATCTTGGGGGAAAACAGAGCACAAAGGAACACCGATTCACCAAAGCCAGACCTGGAAGTTGTCAAGGCTTGTGAGCAGAACACAGGAGAGAATCTCTGTCCTATTTTATCCAACACCAAACGCCCCTTGTGATGCTGACCTGACCTCTTGAGAATACACCGATGGCTCTTCAGCATTCAGGACTAAGTCTGGAGTTAAGGCTGCTTCCTTCTCTAAGAAGCTTTTACACATAGTTCACCCATTATGCCTCCTCCAGGATGTGTGTGTGTGTGTGTGTGTGTGTGTGTGTGTGTGTGTGTGTGTGTGT
>CAJQZJ010005020.1:11667931-11679805 GCA_907164525.1 Lophiomys imhausi
TGTGTGTGTGTGTGTGTGTGTGTGTGTGTGTGTGTGTGTGTGTGTGTCTATGAAATGCCCTGTGTGTTCTTGCTCTTAAGCACTCTACACATTTATTTCAGGAAGTATTTGATATAATGATGAGAACAGGGACCCTGGAATCAGACATTCCCAGTCAAGTCCTGAGCCCATCCTTTTATGACCTTAAGCAAACTCCTTAGCCTCGGGCCATTCATCAAAGCAGTCGACAGTTACTCTAGAAGCTGTGTGGGCTTAATAAAGGAATCCACAAGTATGGCTGAATCTAGTGCTTGACCACTAATGACATGAGTCTGCTGATGGGGTGGTGTCAAGCATTCTAAATGTTAATTGGTCCTGTTTGCTGCCTGTTACTTAATTCACTCTGATTGGTTAAAAAATGCTGAGGCCTGGAGATTGGGCAAAGACAGAGGACTAAGGTTTGCGGGTTTTTTAGAGAGACACAGAGCACCTTGGGAAGAGGTCACCAGAGAAGAAGCCAGGAGTAAACAAGGGGTAGATTAAAGAAGATCCTTCCATGTGGCCTGGAACATTGGCTTAGCGTGGAGAATAATAGTCCAAAGGGACGCATGGATATATGGGGTTATATTTGGGTAATAGAATTATGAGCTAGCTATGATGGGCTAGGATTCCACAACCCAGGCCTAGGCTTGTCAAGATCCACCCAGTGTCTGTGTGTATTCATTTATAATGGCAGGTTAAGGATTTACACCACCGACCAATTAAATATAATACAAATACTGGTTAAATAATTTAATTAGCTTGATTGGATTTTGCCTGGTAGGGAGGATAGATATGTTTGGCTTTTACATTTTTATGCACATATACCCATATGGGCACACATACACGCACACATATATGAAACATTTTAAAATGTGTGATTCATCAATATTAAGCGCTACCTACAGTGTTGTACAGCTGTCACTAATATCCATCATTAGGACTTTCTCATTCCAAACAGAAATCCAACTCCTTAAACAATGATTCCACATTTACCTTCCTACCCATACAGTCCCCTGGTAACCACAATTCCATATTCAGAGTCTACAAATGGCTTATTGCAGGTTATGTCATGGACGTAGCATCAGTGGTTTTCATTCTTGTGCTTCTGACTTACTTGTTGTCTTCGAGTTCCACCCACATGTCATAACTTTCCTCCCTCACAAAGTTAATCATCTATTATGCGTTCTCATGTTTTGCCTAGTCCTTTATCCCATAGAACATTTCTATCTTTTGACTATTGTGAGCCATACTACCATAAGCATGTGTGTATATAATATCTCTTTTGCGGCATGTATAATTCCAAATACATGAAATTTCTGGGTTAAGATCTAGGGTACCCACAATCAATCCTGCATTTCACAGCACTGCACTATGTGGCATCATTGCCATCCTTCAGCAATGGTCTTCTTAAAGCCAAGTCAAGGGATATGAGAAGGGCTCTGAGGGTTCATGACATCCTCCTGTGGAGCTGTTCCTGAGGGCAATGGAGGCAGAATGAAGTAGACTAAGGCAATCAAGAAAGATGTAAGTTCAGAGTAGAGATAGTACGTTAGCTATGTTTTTACTGCTGTAATAAAAAAGCATAACCAAGGCAACTTATATAAGAAAGTGTTTAATTGGGTTTATGGTTCCAGAGAGTTAGAGTCCACGATGGTGGAGTAGGAACAACAGAGAGCTCACTTTTCAAACCTCAACCAGGGGACAGAGAGCACACTAGAAATAGCAAACTTCTTGAACCCTCAAAGCTCACCCCCAGGGACGCTCCTCCTCCAATTAGGCCACACATCCTAATCCTTCCCCTAACAGTTCCACTAACGAGGAACCAAATTAGTCAAACATATGAACCTAGGGGGGCTATTGTCACTCAAACCACCACAGAAGGAGCTGGAGGAAACACTGAAAGGGGTATGAACATCCAGAGTATAGGTCCTAGAAGATGTGACAATTGCTTTTGTGCATCTTTCAAGCCAGTTGCAAGAATTAGAGCAAAGAGCAAAGAGGGAAACTCCGGGGAACCTGGGTCCATCTCCAAATGAGGAAAGGGAAAGCTGGCATTCTGAAAGACAGAACTGTCCAGAGACAGCTCCCTGCCACTTGAGGGATAAAAAGGACAGCAAATGTCCTCTTGAATGGGAATCTAAAGGACACAGGAGAGGTGGGGAGGTGGTTCTCATGGCCTCCATGAGCGTGAAAAGCGGTGCAATCAACAAGTTTGTGATAAACAGATCCTGTGCTGGGCTCTGGGTGAAAGCAAAGACGTTCTTCCCCACCCCTTCTTCCCTCCCAGCCTCTCCCTCCTGACCAGTCCAGACAAATTCTACCCTCACTTCTCTACTGGCAAGGAGTACACTGTTCAGCCTCAACAGGGATGAACTTCATATCCAAGTGTTGGTTGAGGATATTATGGAACTAAGTTTCTGTGGTTCCCTTCTCCCTTTTCAATGGGAAATGATACCATGTGTTTGCAAATGAAAACTGCACGGAATGGTGGCTCGAAGTGTCTCCTCTCTGGCCTCCAAAGGCTCCTCCCCAGCCCATGTCCCTGTACAGCAGATTCTTACCCAAGTCCAGATCTGCCCTTAGCTCTGTTTCTGCTCTCTCTCTCTTCTGAACCTCTTTCACTTTCCAATCTGCCAATCAGTGCTCCTGGCCAGGTCCATTTCCAGAACATCTTCATAGATTTCTAAGTAAATCCTGCCCATCTTCTTAGAATTCATTCAGAAAGTCAACAAAATAATCTTCCTCCTCTTCTCCTCCGTCTCCCTCTCTTCCTCTTCTAAGCTGTGGTCTACTGGGATACTCCTTAATGGCACTATTTATAGATATTTATCAAGTGCCCTCCCCCCTCAGCATCAGGACAACTGTAGGCCTGAGGCTACATCACTAAAAACCAGCCACTATCTTTCCCATCACTATGCTCATATTGTAGCCAGAGACAAACAAAATGAACATAGAAGTAAAAAGCCTACATAGTTACATCACGTTGGATTCATTGTAAAAACAATCAAGCAGGTTCTAGTCTATCCAACAATAAAAGAGGAGCTCTCAGGTGACACCTGAGTTGAGTAAAGGCCTGAGTTATGACAAGAGCCACCCCCCCCCGCCCCCGCAGGAGGACCTTGGGAGAGAAAGTAAACAAGTGAAGATGTTCAAATCTGAAGAACTTGGTTTGTTCAGGAAAGGGAGCCACCATGGCTGGAACCTGGAGAACAAGGGGAGAATGGATGGCGTAACATGAGGAAGACAAGTGAGATAACAGAAACCATGATAGGGAGCTCGGTGGGAAGCCGGATGTGATGTACAGCACTGTTGTATTATGTACAACAGATTCTCTAGCTTCTGCCTAAAAAACAGAGTGCAGTGGGAAAGCCTGGAAGCAGAGAAAGAAGCAAGAACCTGCTGCAGTACAGCAAGCTAGTAGGATAATGGGCCAGCCTTGGGAAGTAGCAATGTGCATAGTGAGTCCAATTTGCAATGTATCTTGAGGACACACAAGACTAGGGACCAGGAGGAGGCCTGACAGAGAATATGACACTTCCTCAAGTTGATATTTACCCAGAGGGCCAGAGCAGAGAGGTGTGGAAGACTCGACGCATTTCATGGGACCTGTGAAGAAACTGCCTGATGTTTGGCCATTGTAAATTCTCCTTCTGTGTCTCAGAACCAGGTTGGTTACTAACTTGAGCTATTCTGAGGTATGTTCTGCCTATCGGTTCCCTGAATATTCAGATCCTTGAAGGACATTGTCTGGTATCTAGAGACTGACAAGCAATCATTTTACCTCCCTTTCTGAGCCACACTCAACCTTCTGCACAGATGGGATTAACCCAATCTGACCAGTCAATAAGACGTAAGCTCGTCTAAGGCTTGGCAGAGAGGTTCAAATGCTTAACCTTGCCATGATTAGAGCTGTTTGACATTTTGTTCTAGACTCAGTTTCCCTCTCTGGTGGGAGGGAGGGGAGATTGGATTTAGTGACTTAGAGTGTCTTCCAGCTCTAAAGCTATCTGGCCTGTTGGTAGTACTCTAGTTCCTCTCAGAACCCCTTGCACATCTGCTCCTCATGGAGAGAACAAAGCCTCAGTGTCTGAATGGAGCCGGTTCTGCGCTGGGCCTCAGTCCCACAAGCAGAGAGGCCCACTCAGAATCCTCTGAGGAGGGCCTCAGAACCGGGCTACAATCTGCTCTGCCCTGTGTGCTCTGGAAAGGGCCAGCAAAGCCCACATTCCCAGCCCACGCACTGGAGCAAGCTGTCCTCACTTTGAAACTTAAGAAAGTAGCAGGAACAGCCATTTACCTGTCACATGGTTTTCATAATTTCCCTGGCACCTTCACTAATCGTTGAAGCGGTTTCAGCAGGCGCTGTGGCAAGTTCCAGGTCTGACGTGAACGTGCTGGACTGCAGTTCTTTCACAGTGAGATCTTACAGGACCCCTCTGTGTCCAACCATGGGGTTTGCTTATGAATATTTGGGGGTCCTGATGAAACCCAGGAAACTGAATCACAGAAAGATAAAACCTATGATGCTTTGGGAAGTCAAGTCAGCTGTGAGGCTAAACCCTATTCTAGAAACAACCAGGGTGGCTAAGAGAGGGGAAGCAAAAAGTTGAGGACAGCTCAGAAGCTGAACGACCCGGGGGTGACAGGGAGGCAAAGTATTCAATATTTGTCCATGTAACCTCAAAAAAGGAGACTCCTGTGTTCCCTTTCCCCCATGGGGACTAATGTGTGCAGTGCCCAGGAGTACAAGGGACACAGTGACAGGACATTAACCCAGTCACTTCTCAGAATTCCAGATTCTGGGGAATCAAACACTATGGTTTCAGAAAAAGTACAAAGGGACCTAGGTGGTTTCATGGTTTTAGGATAGGCTGCTAAGGCAGCAGACCAGGTGTGCAGTCAGGCTCTGTTCCTGGGTCTCTGTTTCCTTATCTGTGAACTGAGGTCCACAAAGCTAGCTCTAGGGACTAGGTGAAGGTGAAATGAATTAAGGACTGGTTTAAAGCTCCTCCTGAAATATTTGTGGTGGTGGGAGGGGATGCCATAGAATATGGGCTAGAAAATCTACTGCCTGGCCACCTCTCACCCCTGAGTATTGGGATAAGCAGGGCCTGATCCCATTTGGTACCCAATGCCCTGTCTACTCAGTCTCCTGAGGGCATTGGTAAGGCAGCCAAAGAGGCTGAGCCCAGTGAATTTCCACAAGCCCAGAGGGCCCCACTCAGAGCCTCACACCTAGGGGAACTTGAGATGTTGGCCAAGTTCAGGCTGTGGGAGGGGAAGGCAAGTGCTGTGTTGGCTGAATTTGGTGAGGGAAATGGGCCTCCAGGGTGGAAAACAAAAATAAAGACAAGGATTCTTGCTGTAGCTTGCTCATAGAGAGATACAATCCTCAAAGCCTCCCGTCCCCCATCTCAGGCTTTGGTTGGAGAACTGAGCATCTAAATAAGGCTCAGCAGAAAGCTGCCTCCTCCAGGCAGCCTACTTGGATGGCTCTATCCTAATGCCTCAAGACCTTGAGTGTGCCCTTACACTCATATGTATGACAGCCCACTTTTTACAACTTTGGTTTGATAATCTTGATTGTAAACTTCCACCAGAAAAGGCAAAAGAAGTAAATTCTCCATTTTTTGACTTCCTACTGTATGCCTCACCCTGTACTACATACTCCTTGTATGTCCCCTGGCATAAACCTTGCAGCTGCCCTCCAAGGTAAGGACCGTTGTATGAGAGGCTAAATGGGTCTAAATCCAAGAATTGGAGTCCAAACCTGCTACTCTGAGGTTTTCTAAAGCCAAGTGTCCTTCAAGTCCTAGGTCTCTCATGTCAAAGCGAGTTTCTCTGTGGGAAACCTAAAGACTGTAGTACATTTTGGGAGTGCTGTCTGTTAAGAATCCCTCCTGTGTCTCCCCAGGCCATAGTAGCGTGTTCAAGGCTTTGAACGGCAATGTAGAGAAGATACTGGACTTACTTCCCTTCAGGGTATTGGATGGAGTCCAACCACAAGGCTGTTTGTAGCATTCTTCCAAGTCCATGGCCACACACTTTGAGGCATATCATCTCTAAAGAAAAGGAGACCAAAATGGCAGTATCTATCCAGGGGCTAGCTCTCTGAGACACTTCAGATATGGCTGTGCTGGATGAATTCAGTATCTGGGAAGGAGAGAAAGAAGGGTAAGTGAGGTGATGGGCCAGGGAAGGAAAGGCAGAAAGACTGGAAGTGAGCATGAGAAGATTCAGACAAGGAGACAACAGCTCCGGCTGCAACCCAACATGAGCTGTTAACATCTTTTGTGACCACAGAAGCTCATCTTTGTGGCCAGAAGCACAGTGTGACTCTGAGTCATGCTGTCCAGAGTTGCAAGCTGGATGCAGTAGCTGAAATGAATATGAATATGTGTCCCTGTGGTCTGGAAAGCAGGCAGAGTATAGCACAAATCTTCAGCTATAACTTAGTTGGGCACCAATGGAAGACTAAATGCTCCCTTAATCAGGCAATATCTTACCACCTTATAGACCCACCTCTCCTTTGCTTTTTTCAAATATTTATTTTTATTCATTTTAAGTGTGTGAGGGGGTTGGGATTATGCACATATGAGTACATATGCCCAAGGAGGCCAGACATATTTGATCTCCTGAATTTGGAGTAACAGAAGATTGTAAGTCATCCGGTGTGGGTTCTGGGAACTAACTGAACTTGGGTTCTCTGGAAGAGCAATAGTGGATTCCAACTGCTGAGCCATGTCTCCAGCCCCTACTCCCTTAATGTGTCCATTTCCCCAAGCTCTGCTATGTGGACTCATTTGTCAAGAAGACTTCTTTCTTCTTCCTCTTCTTTTCTTTGTTTAATGTAACCCATGCTGGCTTTGAATTCACTATGTAGCCAAGGATGACCTTGAACCTTTGCTCTTCCTGCTTCTATTTGTCAAGTGCGAGAATTACAAGTACATGCAATCACACCCAGTCAATATGTGCTGGGGATATAACCCAAGACTTTTTGAATGCTAGATATAGTGGCTTGAATAAGAATGACCCCATATATTCATTTTTGAATGTTTAGTCCAAAGTTGGTGGAACTGTTTGGGGAGGATTAAGAGGTGTGGCCTTGTTGGAGTAGGTATGTCATTGGTGGTAGACTTTGAGATTCAAATGAGATACACCATTCCCAGTTAACTGTGTGTGTGTATGTGTGTGTGTGTGTGTGTCTGTCTGTCTGTCTGTCTGTCTGTCTATCTATCTACCTATGTATCTCTGTTTCTGTCTCATTCTTGTGGAGCAGATGTAATTCCTCAGCTACTGCCCTACACCATGTCTACTTGACTGATTATGAAATGATTATGCACTCTAACCCTATGACACCTGGAACCATGAGCTCCCAAATAAAATGCTTTCTTTTATAAGATGCCTTGGTTGTGGTGTCTCTTCAAAACAATAGAAAAGTAACTAAGACATTAGGCAAGATCTAACTCAAAATTGTATGCATGTTAGGCAAGCACTCTGTCAACTGGGCTACATCTCCATTTCTGTCAGGGTGACATATAAAGACTCCATGCTTCTCTCTTCTTTCAGAACTCCCAAGTGTGTTTCCTCTTCCAAAGCAGATGAGGAAACAAGATGCCAACATCTGGACTTGAAATATTGGTACCAACATTAAGTAAAGAAGTGGTCCTGCTAAATTCTGCCCAGCACTGAATACCTATAAAATATTAGACACTATTAGGAACTCTCTACAAGGGGACAAATGCTGGTGTGTCCAATTGTTGATGACCAGATGACAAGCTCCTGGAAATTGTCCTTTGGGACATAGGAGAAAGAAAGAGTCAGAACAGGACATTGATTGATGACAAAATCAGAATCTTCAAGCAAAGACTCTCATTGCTTGTGTACTGTTCCTTGTGGAGTCTGGAGCAACATTTCTCAGAGTGTGGTCCCTGGGCCAGTAGTATCTGTGTTACCCAAGGGCAAGGTAGAAATATAAATTCTTATACTTTGTTCTGCCAGAACAATTAAGTCAGAACCTCAAAGTGGAGCCCAGCTAAGAATTTTAATAAGGTCTCAGTGAGTGTCTGAAGCCTGTGAAGATTGGTGATCCACTGGCTTGTATTCTGGTAATACTGCTTGCAAGAAATAGCTTTATTATTACTTGCTTCAGAAAACACCTCAGAGAGGACATTTGATGGGTCCCAGAATTCACAGAAGACAAGTTTCGCAGCTGGAAGTCAACTCAGCTGGGATTCCACATGGCAACTCTTCTGTCTCCATGAACATTCATTTCATCTGGGCAGAGGGAGGCGTTTCCTAGAGCAGGACTGAGGGTTGTGCCCAAGTTACTGAGAGAGCTGCCTGCCTTGGCCTAGAGAAGGCCTTAATTGGCTCATTAATAGCTGTGATTAGTGAGAAAGGAGAAGCCTTTATCTTTGAAGTCCAGGGACTGAGCTGGAGCTCATGCAGGGGGCATGCTGTGGCTAATTAAAGCTGAGCCATGTTTCCTGTCAAGGCCAGGAGTGTTAATGGCCCCAAGCAAGAAAAATTAAGCTTCATTTTCCATTGAGAGGTAATGGATAGAATCAGCAGAGTGAAGATGAGAAGGGGCTTCTTAAAGGGAAAGAGCCCCTGTGCTGGAAGCAGAGCGCTGGGACTTTTTCTAAAGTGGCCAGGGAGGTAACTACTGGCCTTGGGGTGTCATGGGATAGGAACTAGACTCAGATTCCCACAGGAGTAGCCCTGAGGCTGTTCTCGTCGTTCCTCTTGTTATGTGACTTTGAGTATTTCAGCTTCTATCCTGATTATAGTTGCTCAGGGAATGTGAATTGTAAACGATGAGGGATGCTGGGTAGCAGTCTAGAGGCAGCAGATCTCAGAGGCCTCAAACGGCCTCCAAAATCTAGCTACAGCTATCTTATCCAACTCCTTTCTCCAAAATGGCCTAAGAGCCAGACACAGGATCAACCAACACCTCACAGGGAGGATCTCACACAGCCACAGCATTTTTTTAGTAGGTAGCTTAGCTACTTGATACACATCTGAGCAATGGACCAAATTTGGCTACTAATATAGCCAAATCTCAACTCATCCTTGAACCCGTTTTCTTGGGACCCAGATAACTTCAAGATGAGAAAACCAATTGCTCCTAGCCCTCCATCTGGCAAGAAGACCTAAGACCTCTTCTTCTTTATCTTTACCTCCAGCACCATCACCCCCAGCCCAATGTGACCCTGTGTGAGACTACAGAGTGAATCTTGCCTGAGGGTGCACTGTGGTTAGGTGAAGGGGTCAAACTACACCCATTATGTGGATATAAACATAAAGATGATATTTCTTCATCAAAAATCAAGATAACTGCCCTGCAAATGGCACCTTTTTATTTCATCAATTTCTTTCTCTGAAGGGTTTGGTTAAACACATATCACCTTCCATTAAAATGGTACCAGAAAAAATGAATGCAAAAGTCAGCAAATAATTGGTATATTCATTGAAATAAGCCCCAGGTAGTTTGAATAACTGCCCCAGGACACAAAGTAAATCTGGTATAGTAAATCTGGCTCCCTGGGAGACCTGATCCTTAGCTTTGTGTAGTCAAAGCCTTTCTTTTCTTCAAATTCTTTTCTTCAAATGCTGTATCTCTAACCTTCCCTTCTCTGTAATGGCCTTAATATTCAATTCTCTACCATTTTCTTCTTAACGACCTGTTTCAGAGTGGCTGGTGGACCCTGGTCATCCCCCACCACTACCAGTTCTGAAATTCTAAGTATAAAATAAAAAAAAATTCAGTCTGAGTCATCTAGTTTTCCCAGGGCCCACAGAGGGCAGCGGGGACAAGCGCATGCCCATTGATGAAGAAATGTATGACCATTCTAAGCGTCCCCTGGAAAAAGAAGCAAATGTTAGACTCTGGTTCATCTCTGCTTCCTTCAGGGATTCTTGCCTTTCTCACAGCCCTTCAGCCTATCAGCAGCCAGAAGTGTCTGTGTCTTCCTCCTAGAGCTGGTGAGCACATCTAGAGCAAGAGCTAAGTCTATTCTGATGCCTGTCCCCAGGGAACAGTTTCACAGAGGGCAGTGGAGGGGCTTGTTGAAATTACAAACTGCCAAAACACCAAAGACCCTGCAGCCCACCAGGTAACCAAAGAGCTAAGTAGGTCATGTCTTCTCCTTGGCAGAACCCCTGGGTGTGAATCTTCTCCTTGGCAGAACCCCTGGGTGTGAATCTTCTTCTTGGCAGAAACCCCTGGGTGTGAGCCTTCATACCTACTTCAGTCTCTTCCTCAGCTACCTCAACCAGACTAGAAAACCTCCCTGAAATCAACAAATAGGCCGTGCAGAGAAAATGAGGATGAGGGTGGTAGGATTAAGGGAATCATCCTGGGAACACCGACAGGGCAGAAGGGAGCGAGCTAGATGAATACAACTCTGCAGGTCCCCTCCACATGGATGGTGTGAGAAGAGCTTCTCCAGGTACAGAACCACTCAGAGCTCACAGGTGCCCTTGGTATGTGAGGTTCCTCAGAGGTCTGTATGGCCTTGACCTAACTGAGAAGATCACCACAATGAAGCAGAAAAAGCACACAGAGAGACTCCGTCTCCCTCATGACCATCCTGCCCCCTCCATGTGTCCTCTCCCACAAAATGGAGTGATAATAATGATGCCACCTTCAGACAGAGCTGAGATATTTGGCACATTGGCCAGTGGGAACTGTTGGGTGGCACCTTGCCATAATGACTTCCATAAAGACAGAAACTGGTGATGTATGTGGAAGGAAACCAGGCCAGGCTGTGCTCTGGGTGCTATGAAACTCACTTCCCCAGCACATTATCCATGCCAAACCCTGGGCTGGTAGACACATGACCACACATTACTTCATTAGTTTCCTTAGCTAATAGTCTAAGCTAAGTTTTAGCTAAGAGTGCAGATTAACCCCACAGAAAGCATGGGGAAATTGAAACCAGAAAGACTCAAAGAGGTAAAGGCATGTGTCCTATACTGGTCTCAAATGTCAATACTGATCCAGGCTCAAAATCTAGGCCATTCCGACTCCATACTCAAACTCACTCGCCATCCACAGACAGCTATTCAGACTTCATGTCAGTCATGCACTTGTTCTGTTTCCTTATAGACAAGACCTTCCTGCTGTGTCTGTTGGCATTCTTAAACTGCTTCTCAGTCTACCCAGATCTAGTCCCACCAGTCTCCATGACCACCTGGTGTTACATCACTGTTCCTGTCACATTTGAAACCAGCATGGGTGTGCTTCCTATGGAAAAGGATTGCAGTGGCCCTATTTCCACTTTACCATTTTGGGGTTCCAGGGGTCATAGATCTTGTGTTTTCCTCACTCCATACACCTCTACACAATTCAGATTTCACAGTGGTTGGTACAAGCCAAAACTTTGTAAATGCTGACTGTGTGAGTAAGTGCACTAGGCAGTACATGAGTGGAGAGGTGGATGAATGCCTACTACAGTCAGAGGCTGTAAGACTGGGATCGGTCTTATTCAAGTTAACTCAACATTTTACAACTTCATCTGACCAATGTTCCTGCTCAAATCTATTTCTAGGACAGGGTGAGCCCTGACAGGGTTCTTCCTACCCATATGTCTGTGTATGATTCAGCCAGCTGAGAAGACTTTTCCTCCTTGAGGGTTTGCTCTCTCAAGTTTTCTGTTACCAACACTTAGGCATCACAGCAGCCCTTGGTCAAGGGGAACTCTTCTTAACTCTCCCAAGTCAGGGGAGAGCTCATTGCTAATACAATAAAACCTGTCTCTGATGAGAATGTATGAGAAGCTTTCTAGAAAAAAAAAAGGAAACGCACACACACATGCACACTTGCACATGCACATATACATGCACACA
>CAJQZJ010005020.1:11708137-11740451 GCA_907164525.1 Lophiomys imhausi
CGCGGCCGCCCGCCGCCCCTCTGAGCCGGGCTCGGGGGTAGCCCGGCACCTCAGAGCCGACCCCCGCCCCGCCGCACCCTCCGCCGCACTTGTCCCACTGCGCGCCCTCTGGAGCGCCGCACACCCCTGGGACCCTTGCGCGCCCAGGGTGCCCAGCATAAGCCGAGATCCCTCGCGCAACCTGAGATCTCGGGACTGCCCCAGGAGCCCCGCGTACCCCTGGACCCTGACGCGGCTCCAGGACCCCCACGCGCTCCAGGACCCCTGCGCGCTCGCAGAATTCCGGGGCTCGGCCAACCCGGCTGCGCGCCCGGTGAGGGGGGCCCCGCCCCAGAGGATCCCCCTCTTCCAACAGTCGGAGCCCCGCCCCAGAGGGACCCCCAGATCCGACAGGGACATCCAGCCACGCCCCAGCGGGCTCTCAGCATCTCGCGCCTGGAGCCCAGTGCTCCAGAAGATCCTCGGTGCCCAACTGGGGGCTCCCCGCCCTGCTGTGGGGGCGCTGCCCAAGAGGGTCCCCCGCGTCCCGCGGGCCGGGGGCAGGATGCACGCCGCCCTGGCGGGGCCGCTGCTTGCCGCCCTCCTCGCCACCGCCCGAGCCCGCCCGCAACCCCCGGACGGAGGACAGTGCCGGCAGCCCGGATCGGTGAGCGAGCGCCAGCCCCGCGACTCTCCCGCCTGCCTGGGCACTCCTGCCTGAAGGGCAATAGTTTGGGACCTGCTTTCTTCACCCCACTCGCTCCACCTCCGCCCTCTGGACACAGCCCGGGCTCCCTTCCCTAGCATCTGTCCTCCTGGGCTCCAACTTTGAGCCTAGCCCAACACAGATGGTTCCTTCTCTTCTGGAGGACAGTTTCCTCTAGACTTTTGGTCTTGCTTGGACGTTTCCCCTCTCCATGCCTGCTTCAGACTCTCCTGTCTTATCCTGTTTTTTTTTTGTTTGTTTGTTTGTTTTTGTTTTTATTTTTGTTTTTGTCCTTTGGTCTCTTTCTGCCTACTTTTGACTTCATCTTCCCAACACCCTTTGCCCTTCTCCACCCCCTGACTACCAGTCCTGTTTCATTCACACAGTACCTCAGGCCAGGCTTCCCTCCCTCTCCCTGCCCCTTTTTCTGAACTAAGGCTGGCTCCCCCAACCCTGGTGCTCATTCTCACTTCTCTCTCCCTCTGTACCCCATACCCTACTCAGCACCTATTGTCCCAAATGCCCCAGTTTCCTGAAAAGAAGAGTCCAGAGGAGAGAAACGGAAATGACAGAATGAACTTGCCTGTCTAATATTTCCCTGAGGGAGTCCAAGTAATTACTACTTCTTCCAATTTTCCTCCCCAAGCCCGGAATCTCTTGATATCCCCCCCCCCCCCAATGCCCTTCTCTTCAAGTATAGATTAATTCACTGGCTATCACCCTGAGCTGAAGTCAAGGGAACCAGAGCACTGTTGCCGGTCCTCCCGTGCTACTCTATTAGCAGGGCAGAGTCTGGCACTGGGCAAGGTGCACAGCTAGCAGTCGGCCTTGTGCAGAAGAAACCAGCTCGCTAGCTGGTAGGCACTGTCTACTGTGCATTCAGGTTCATACATTTTGTTGGTAAAGTAAGGTGCTCTTTCCACCACCCACAATAAATATTTTTCATTTGTACCAGAATCAGGTAGGAATATGTTAGGAGTTGACCTAAAGTTTGTAAGTGGCCAGGGACTTTCCTAGATGGAAAATGGCTTTGGTTGAGAGAAATGACAGCTCCCTACTCCTGTTTCTTTCAAAATTCTAGTTGGTAATGGAGAAAAAGAAAAAGCCCTGGTATTTGTGCCCTTTCCTCGAGGCACATAACCCTCGTGTGTACCTAGGTCACAGACAAAGACAGACTTGGAGATGGAGAACCAGGTATACCTTTTTGGTGGGGAAGTCTGGAAAACACGTAGAATAGGTACACTTCTTGGGGTTAATTCTATAGAATCCTCTCCTCCCAAGCCAGAAACTGAGACTTGATTTGGCTTTGCAAGGTTTTAAAACACTTTCTCATCTATGGTCTCAGCGAGTGGGGCAAAGTAGCTAACACCCCTGACCTGCCCTCCAAGAAGAGAACCTCACTCACCCCAATGAATGGGGAGTAGCTGTTGAAATAGGTGTGTTATGTTTAATAGGTGGTCTGCTTCCAGAGTGCTCTTGGCATGTGTCTTCTAATGGCTGTATTTAAAAGTTATATGACTTCCTCTTTTCTTTCCAGAGCAGAACTCTTAGTCCCCCCCTCCCCCCCCTCCACTTGAAACACCACTGGTGAAGGTTTGGCTTGGCCTAGCATGAATGTTCTCAGGTGGTGTGGCAGTCCTTGGCTTTCACAGGGAAAGCTAGTCGTAAAGAGAGCCTCCCTTCATTGCCCACTTCCTCTGTTCCTGGCACCACTCTGAGGGCTTCAGATATGTATGTTCTGTGTTTCAGTCCTACCAAGAACTCCCATTCTCACCCCCATTTTACAGAAGAGGAAACTGAGTCTGTGGGAAGTGAAATGATGTACTGCAAATTATTCAACTAAGATGGGGCATAGCCAGCGTTTGAATGTGGAGCTTTTAGCTTGCAAAGTCTTTGCTAGGGGACCTCTGCCTTCTGGCCCCATTTACCCCTGTCACCTCTCTTTGCCAACCCTGGCTCTGCTCTGCTGCCTTTGGTCTCACTGATCTACGTCTCCTCTCCTTTCTCCTTGTAGCAGAGGGACCTGAACTCCTTCCTGTGGACTATTCGGCGCCATCCCCCAGCCTACTTGTTTGGCACCATCCACGTTCCCTACACCCGAGTCTGGGACTTCATCCCTGATAATTCCAAAGCAGCGTTCCAGGCCAGCACCCGTGTCTACTTCGAGCTGGATCTGACAGATCCCTACACCATCTCTGCACTGGCCAGCTGCCAGCTGCTACCCCATGGGGAGAACCTGCAGGATGTGCTGCCAAGGGAGCTTTACTGGCGCCTGAAGCGCCACCTGGACTACGTGAAGCTGATGATGCCCTCGTGGATGACCCCAGCACAGCGGGGCAAGGGGTTGTATGCTGACTACCTGTTCAATGCCATCGCTGGCAACTGGGAGCGTAAGAGGCCAGTGTGGGTGATGCTCATGGTGAACTCCCTCACAGAGACAGATGTGCGCTCCCGAGGTGTGCCTGTGCTAGACCTCTACCTAGCCCAGCAGGCTGAGAAGATGAAAAAGAGCACTGGGGCTGTGGAGCGGGTTGAGGAGCAGTGCCATCCTCTCAATGGGCTCAACTTCTCCCAGGTAGGCACCTGGATGCCAGCCTAAGCTGGCAGCCCCTCAGTGTCCTGGTTGGTCTTGGTGTCTGATCTTCATCATGTTCCAGCAGACAGCCAGGGCCAGGTCCCATTCCCCGTGCCCTACCCACCCCCCACCCCTCTCACTGTTGCCTCAAGCAAAGCGTCTTTTTGGCCCTGGAACAGCACTGGGCTGCTTTGTTGGGGTCAGGGGAAACTACTACTGCCAGAGTTTGGTGTTTCTTTCCATTTCAGTGGTTCCCTGTTGGGGATATCCACTCTCCACCTGCTGTGCTTGCCTGAGCAGAAAGAATTTCCCTGGGATCCAAAACAGAAAGAGGGAGTTGCCCTTTTGCAGCAGGCTTCCCCAACCCTGGGGGCTTCAGTGCACAAGGCTGTCCTTTGGCTGTTTGGATACATACCTGTGGGTGTGTCTATAGAAACAGCACAGAGGTGGAGGATATGGTGCCTAGGCTGTGCTGTCAGGGAAATTTTGTGGCCATGGCCTCCACCAGCACTGCTTGGTGAACACATCCCCGATTTCTCCAGCCTTTGCTAAAAAGCTCTGTGACTCCAGGGCTGCCTCCCTAAGACTGGGGGAAACTTCTAGTCAGCAAGGAGAGTTTGGAGGATAATAATTTCAGAGAAGTGTGTTTGCTTAAGTTTGGCAGTTCTGATTTCTGAACCTAGGGAGCAAGGGAGAAGGGAGGGGCTTAAGAGGTTTAAAGTCTCTGACTGTCAGAGAACTGATCCAGCAAAATGCCATTAAAAGCCTGTCTCCATGGACAGAGGTCATTCACAACTCACTGGTCCCGAACTCAACTCTGAGGCCCTGGGAACAATAAGTTCACATCTATGCCTAGAGAACAGGGCTGTGAACCCGCAATGGGAGCTCTCGGCTGTGGTTCCTACAAGGAGGCCCCCATACAGGGTCTGGGTTGATGCTCTAAGTGAAGTGTGATCTCAAGACATGAGCTCATCATGGAGGGAATAAATTCATACAATGACTGGACCCCAGGCTCTATCCCTAGAATCAGACCGAATAGCTTTAGAGATGTTGCAAGCTCCTCACCAGGGAAACTGCTGCTGAAGCTGATCTCCCTTCCGAGATCTCTGGCCTTTGTTTTTCCAGGGGAAATGCAATATTGTCCCCAGGGAGGTAAGAAGCCAGATTGATTTGCCGGCCAAATGAAAGGCGGGTTTGTGAGTTCTCCTGCTGGCTCTCCCATAATTGTGGAGTCCTTACCCAGAGGGCCCGGGTGGCAGGAATATTGGGGCAGTTAGTCACGCCCCACAGGGTTCTGACTACGCCTGCCTCCATCTCCACGGGGAAAATCCTGTGTATTCTCTGTCCCAGCGCGGAGTCCTCTGAACAGAGCGGCTCTCTGCTTCTGAAGTGACTTTCCCCTTGCCAGCCTCGTGAGCTGATATTATCTATGGCAGAGGGGCCCCCAGAACTCACCGCCCATCTCATTTTGGAGGCAGTTCTGTGGGGGGCCTCGCTGCCCATCGTCCTTATGTCTGGCCTCCATAGATATCTATTTTAGGTTTGGGAGGTGGGGGATTCACTATCACTCTCAACACTCTCTTTATACCAACCACAGAGGAACCTGACAAGGGCTAAAGGGAGCATTGGAGCTCTCTGGTTAAACAGTCCCTGGCTTTAATCTGTCTCTCTTAAAACAACAAAACTATCTTTTTTTTTTTTTTCTGGGAGTCTGGAAACACTGCTGTTCAACCAAATGATGGCTCTGGTGGGTTGAAAAAATTTGCTGCGAAGTGTGTGAGCTTATGTTTTAGGAAAAGTTACTGAGAGCTGTTCATCGGCCAGCAAGGAGCCTGCTGACAGTCTCCAAAGCCCATGTTTGAAGATCAAACAGGCTCCAGTTTCTGTTGCAAAAACACTCCCACTCTACCACCAACCTGGGCCCACTCTTCAAGTTGTTCTTGGGTCCAGCTTCTTGAAAGGGCTGAGGCAAACAAGTCTCAGGCGAAAGAAAACAGGAGTCCTCTTTTTTCCTAATCTACACACCCTTCACCACCTGCCTGAGAGCCTGACGGCACCAATTTGTCCCCATATCATTTTGGAGGGAGGTGATGAAACTTCTCCTTCATCCTCTCAGGCAGGGCCGCCGTGGGCTAACTGGGAAAGGTGGGAATCCAGAACCTGGGCAGATGAGGTCGTTTGGAATCCCCAACCTGAAAGTCAGAAATGCAACTGCCTTCTCCGTAAAATGTGTGCTTGCGTGCACAGCTTGATAGGAACATCTGTGATGCGTTATTGTACTGGAATATCTGTTATGTGCATCAGATTTTTATTTTCTTTCCTCGAAGCATTACTGTTATTGCAAAATCGGGGGTGGTCAGTGAGCAAGAAGATGAGGAAAAAGCTTTAAAGACTGCTTTTATGCTAAGATTTTATGCTGAGATTTTAGTTTTAATTTTGGTGTTTTGAAGTATTTTATGAATTTTTTTCTGGGTAAAAATATGCATTTTGCTTACTGAGTGGAGAACAAAGTTTAAATTGGACTTACAGGGCAGAAGGGAAGCTTGGAAAGCTGGTAACTGCTCAGCTTGCAGGAAGAGCAAGCAGGTCTAGAGGCAGGTTTTGACCTTTGATTTCAAAAAATAAGCTCAAGGTGCTAGATTCAGTATCACCAAGATTTTACCATGTGACCTTGGGCAAGTCACTTCTTTTCCCTGGGCTCAGTTCATTCTGCCTCTGAAATCAGACACTAGGATTAGGTCATCTTTCATGCCCCTTCCAGCCCTGACATTCCGTAGGACCATTTTAATCAATTGCACATGCCAGGTACTCAGCAGGAAGCTCCACGTGCATTTCCATTTCATTGAATTCTCCTTGTAACCCTTTGGCTTTCTAAGGTGGGCACCAGGAAAGGTTGAATGACTTGCCCAAGGCCACATGGCTAATAAGGAACAGAGGCAGTCTGTGGGACTCTGAATGACTGGAGAACTTCGTACATGTGGTTTCTGTGGTTAGGAGAGAGTCGTAGTGGACTCCAGGGCAGGGGAAAAAAGATAGCTCTATGAGAAGTGTGCATGCCCTTCTTATAGCAGCTACATCCACTGTCCAACGTCCGCTGAACAACGAGAAGCTGGACTGTGTAAAGGGTGGGGGAGAGACAGGCCTGTTGGCACAGTCCCATAATTGCAGCTCTTCAGGAGGCTGAGGCAGGAGACCACAAGTTCAAGCCTGCCTAGGTTGCAGAGCGAGTTCATAGCCAACCCAAGCCACTCAGTGAGACCCTGTCTCAGAATGCAAAGTAAAAACAGAGTTGGGGTTACGTAACTCAGTCATAGATACTACTACGCATGAAGAACTAGGCACTAGATTTAAGCTCTAGTACTACAGAAAATGTGATGGTGGCAAGCCCCTGCCTTTGGGACCCTGGGGTGTTTAAGCCTTGAGGCCAGATCTTATGACAGTCTTAGGACCTGGAGATTCTTATTAGCTCTGCTTGCTGCTTCCCCGGACTGATGCTGGTTGCCACTGCTATCTCTGGGGCAGTGACTTTCAAAGGGGTGCAACGCTTTTGGCAAACCTCTGTCTCCAAAAAATAATTTTCACTTTATGATTCATAAAAGTAGCAAAATTACAGTCATGAAGTAGCAACAAAAAACATTTTAAAGTTAGGGTCACCACAACATGTGGAACTACAGTAAAGGCTCACAGCATTAAGAAGGCTGAGAACCACGGCGGGACTCCCAGTCCTCTCCTCACTACTGCCCACTCACAATATATGCTGGAGGCACTGGCTAAGAACACCCTTGAGTTAGATGGTCTTTCCAGGTTTGGTGAGAGGACAGGGATCAAGCTGTTCTATCCATTGCTCTGTTTTACCATCCTGCACTGGTGCTATCCGGAGTCTGAGAGTCATAACTCTGGGGCATGCCTGCTGAAAGCACACAAAATATTTGAAAAATTCTTCAGTCTCCTCAGGGAGTTAGAAATCACAGCATCAGTTGATGAGCTCAGTCTCTGTGCTGGGTGCACCATTGGGCTTCAAAGGATATTAACTCTAGTCCCCAGGGAAATGCTAAAACTTTTACTGTTGTAGCGCTATTGTAAAGACAGTAAGCTGACACTTGAAAAAGTTGGGTCATTGGTTGTGGTTTCACAGACATATATATGTATATATATACATATATATATATATATACATACATACATATACATGATTCATAAAAATAGAAAAATTACAGTTATGAAGTAGTAACAAAAACCATTTTAAAGTTGGGGTCACCACAACATGAGGTGGTGACCCCAACTTTATATATATATACATATACATATACATATATATATAGATATGTATATACATGTATGTGTGTGTGTTATATCATTATTGATAAAGTAAAACATAAAGTACAAAAAGAAAAAAATAATTTAAAAATACTGAAACTTTTTTCCTCTGGCTTAAAAATTGAATCTTAAGATAATTCCAAAATCTGAGTTCCCAAAGATGTTCTGAGTGCCATCTCCCCAAAGCTTATCTCCAGCTTCCCACAAGAACTACTGTGAAGATAGGGCCCTAATTCAGGCTAACCTTTCACAGTTGAATACAGAAAGGTCTTCTGAGTTTGCAAGTAGACAGAGCTTCTGAATCTGTGTCTGGCTCATCAAGAGATAGGAAGTGAATTATAAATATTTGCAGAATGAATGATGACTATCAGCAGCTATGATGTTCATCTTTCATCCTCTTCTGTATCCCGGTGTGGGTAAGTAAATGCACATATGAAGGGACGTTGCATAAACCACGGTAGTGGACTCCATTCCATAAACTTTAACAGCTTCATGGCTTCCTGTAGGGACACATAATAGCAAAACCATCAAGTGATTTGTTTTGGTCCCTCTGAGATACCACAGCAAAACAAGTTCTACTAAGTTGTTTGTGAACATTGTGATTTGTGAGTCTAGAGGCTGTGAAGTTAAAGGTCATGGTACCAGAAGATTCAGTGTGTGACAAAGGCTCATGCTTCATAGGTGGGACTTCTCTGGCCCCTTACATGGTGGCAAGACACAAGAGAGAGAGAGCAGTGGCTTTCCTCAGGCCTCCTAATTATGTCAGTAATTCCCAAGGCCCTGTCATTATGAGTCAGTCTCTCCTCAGAAACCTTCCACTACTAGAGGGAGTTAGGTGTCAGCATATGAATTTTGGAGGGAAACAGACATTCAGTATATAGCATGGGGAGTTCTGATTCAAAGCAAGCACCCCATTTCTACTTTGCCAATGACTTCAGACTTTCCCTCCATGATGCTAAACTGTTTTGTTCCATGACAGTATTGAGCTAGGCAGTTTCCAGTCCCAACTTGATTCTACCTTCTGTAATTCTCATATCTGGCCCCATATCTTAGAGGGTCTGAGCCAACCCACACCACAACTTTAAGACTGATTTACCCATCTTTGGCAGATTTGTCCTTTCCTGACCATGGTCAGTGCTTACCTGTCAGAAAGCTGGCTGGTTCCTGCTGGAGGGGGTGGGGGACCCTGCTGCTGGTCTGCAGAGCTGAGAGAGCCTCTTGGCCCCTGTTGCTGCATAGCCTGCTTGACCCGCCTAGGCTTGATCCTCTCCTTCATTATGGTTCCCCTCCTTCTCTCAGTCTTTCACTTATTAACCAGAGCAGTCAAAGCACAGTGCAGTGCTGTGCAGGATCTGACCCAGAGATCTGGGAACGAATGGCATAGGTTTTTGCCTGCTGAGAACTCATTACCTAAGAATATGCATTGCTTTTGTACGCTGAGAAGTAGGTGTCCTATTTTACAGAGTAGAAACTTAGTCCCACAGTATCTGAATATTAGTGGTTCCTGTGTCCTGGACCTTCACCCTTCATAATGAGAGCCCACTGTTCCTTCTGCTCCCTGTCACATGTCCAAAGCTTTCAGTCACTAACTCCCAGATTCTCTAAGAATACCCTGTTCCTGAGGCCCGGGACCTCTCTGAACTGCTGCTGCGGATAACCCTGCAACCCATATTGTTAGACCCCCTCAGCTGGCCTTCTATAAGACCTGAGTGTCCTTCTTAGGGTGGAGGGAACAAAAACTGGCCTTGGAGGCTGGCTACTCTGGATGGACCTGGAGGCACACGAACTGTCTTCTCTCTGACATTCTTGGTCAGGGGGTGCATTCAGCACAAACTTCCCCCAGGTGACTTATAGACCCAGATCTGGAAAGCAGGGTCTCCTATACTTCAGTTCCCCATCCCCTCAACTCCATCTGTGCCCCCACCCACAGCCCTCTGACCAGGAGCTCTTCTGGGAATGCCTGTCACATGGTGAGGCTGTCCCTCTGGTAACCCTGCCTCATATGTATACATGGATTGCTTCTAGGTCCAGGTGGTAATTTGCAAAAAAAAAAAGTCCTAATGACCTTGTAGTTCTGTCTGTCTCATCTCTGTGCCCTGATTGATCCAAACCTTTATATCTATGTCTTGTCTAAACTGGGGCCTGATAGCGGGGAAGCAGAAGCACGGGACAGCTTAGGCACCTCCATCAAAGGACAGTGTGTCCCCAAAGCCAGAGATGATGAAGCTTGTATCAAAAACTCACAGTAAAACTCTCAGGCTGAGTACTTCTCTACCCACAAGCCCAAACTTGGAGGCTTGGAGAACCAAAGAATGGTGAAATCTAAGAACCTTCAGCTCTGAGACGTTTTTGGACCGGAAGAATCTTCACGTCATGAAATCCTAGCCTCTTAGCTTTGAAGCATTTTCAGCTCATCAACACAGCCTTCTAAAATCTCGGAGTTGGAAGGGGCCATTTCTCAAGAATCCCAAGAAGCCTGTCTGCAAGCGTGTGTGATTTCCTTCCCCCAAGCTGCTCTCCACTCTGTGGCCTGAGAGAAAGCCTTCCTTACAGCCAAAGCACTTTCTGATGGAGATAAAACTGTGCGCGTGCCTTTGTTAATAGTTCCCATTTGGACTTCTCTCAAAGCCAGAAAGAGGCTGCCTGGTAAAACAGCTTTCCTAGGGAGGAAACTGAAGAATGCTGGCAAGCTCCGCAGCTGCCAGCCCAAAGGCTGACGTTCGTTCCCCCCTTGAATTTGCTTCTAAATATTACCCACTTCACTCCCTTTTATCTCCCATCACTGGCTCTCTGTCCACCCACTTAATCCACAGGCAGCCGGTGGCCCAGCCTTCAGCTCTGTTTCCTGGCTGCCAAGCCGTCTCGCCAGGCTGCCCCTCCATGATCTGCAGGCTTTTAAATCCATGCGGTATATCCTGCCTCAAGCTTGGAAACACAGTGGCTTCTGCTGGGCCCCTTCCCACTCCAGGAATTTCCTCCTTTTCTCTTCTACTTCTGAATCCCCCCCCCCCTTTTCTGATATTTAAAACTCAGCTTAAAGTTGTACCTCTTCCAGGAAGTCTTCCTAGAATGCTCTCAGGTCTGAACTGGTGAAGACATGTCCAAGAGATTTCTTTTATGACCACGCCACATGTAGTGTTTCCCTCTGTGGAATTCTTTATAGAATGTTATGACATTCTTTCAGCACTTCTATATTTGATTTTATTACTTGGGTAGACTTTCATTCCTGATTATAACCTAGTCCAACATGCACTCACAAGTGATTTCAAAATTGATCAGAGTATGCTGTAGGTTGGAAGCTCACCTCTCTGGGGTAGCCTAGGCTGAGTGTTGGCTACACTAGCTAAAAGGTGAGGCTACTTTACCTTCTGTGTCTCAGACTTTTTAACGGAGATGTATCCAGTGCCCTCGGCACTGTCCCAGCATCCATGAATCCCTCTTAGACTCACCACTCTCTATCCTTGTATATGTCATCATTTTCTCTTCCTTATTACCATGTATGATCAAAACACCCCTTCCCCCGTACTAGAAGTGGCAAGAATCTCCAGGCTCATCCCTCTGAAGCATCTTTTCATATTCAAGCATCTAATTTTGTCCTTCTGTGATCCTCTTGGTTTGGGGGCTCCAGTGACTCTGAGCTGTACAGACCTTCTCTCCCCTCCCTTCAGTACAGTCATTGGTCATGACCCCACACATCCTCTTATCCTTTCACTGCTACTTGAGGCCCCTTCCCAGTTTTTATTGTCTGGCTTGCTTCTTCTCACCTGGATGGGCTGTCCTTGTTAAAAAGCCTGTGTTTCTTGCTTTTTGTTTTTTTGTTTTTGTTTTTTCCAAGCAAGTGCTGCTTCATAGAAAGACTTATACTTGGCTACTTGGTTATGGAATAACATCATCTGACAGTTTATTAGTTTGAGTTTAGGTACAACAATGTGGCTGGCTATTAGCACTGTGTTTCAAAAGGACTAATGTATAAGGTCATTCATTGGTCCACTGAATACCTGGATACCCTTGAAATGAGCCAGGAAGTCACTGGAGGAGGCCAAAAATGTCTGGGCACCAGGGCCATCTCTGCAGGACAGACAGCATTGGGCCTTGGCATGTGTACACCTTATACCTGTTACTGGAGCTATGTTCTTCCTTATTGTCCAAGGGGAAGCTGCAGGCAGCTCACCAGCATCCCTACCCTGTAGGCAGTACACATGCACATCCCTCTGTCCAGAGTAGCCAGGCTTGCTCCCCTTTTCTTCCTAGGCTCCTCTCTTTCCTATGCACTGGGTCAAGAAGGGCAGGAAGACGCACTGAAAGTTTCCTTTCCGTTTGCTGTGACCTAGGAACTTGTGTTCTTTGCATAAGGCTCCCCGGCTCTTCCTTATCTCAGCAGCATCCTGGTTAGATTCTACCTTCAGAACCCTATTCATGCCTACTTAAAGTTTCTTGTACACCATGGGACAGATCGGTTCAGGAGTCCCTTTCATTGGGAAGTCTTTCATGTGCTTATTAGGGCCACAAATAATCCCAGACAAGTTACACAACCTGTCTTTGTCTTTGTTTCCTCATCTGTCAACTTCATGGTGTGCTCTGAGGACTGATTGGTCTAAAGGACTGTTGTATATTATTTTATTTTTTGTTTATAAAATCACAGCCAGTGCACAATCTTTCCAGAAGTGTTTCCAGCGCCTGCTATACACCTGATACACGTGATATGTGCTAGAGGTGGACGTGAAGAACACCCACCCTCATGTGTGCCTATGCATGTGTGTGAGACTGCTTCCTTTTTCAGGCAGAGACACCAGAAAGCAAACCTGCAGTGAAGCTTGGGAACACAGCATGCACTGCATCACCCTGTTACTTCTGACTGCAGAACACTTCCAGGAGCCAGGAAGCACTTCTGAGATTCCTTCCACAGGAGGGGAGAGTACAGCTCCACCCAAAATCCCTGGTGCAAAGATAAAGGGCAATAACCCACAACCCCTATCCAGTCCTTCCAACCCATCAGAGGTATTGAATGTTTTCTTCTATATGTTATCTCCATGGACTTAATGTGCTTTTGAGGCTCTTAGTCACTTAAGCCTTGGGTCCCATTTGAAAGACCCATTTAGTAATAAAGATACAGTGGAGAAAGGCCGATTAGAAATCTGGCTCATTTTAAAAGCCTTATTTCCCATAAGATTCCTTTCTTTGAGCTGGTTGGCCTTAAGTTTTAGAAGTGACAAAAGTCTACTTGTCAATGATTTTTCCATCTATTTATGTACCAGTTGCATGTGGTCTCTAGAGCTTTTCCTCCTGTCCTAGAACAGCTAGGACATCACCCCAGTCCCCTCCCTCTTGATGCTTCATCTTCCACACTCCACTTCCCCTAATGTGGTTAATGAGCTCAGAAATGGTATTGGATTTGTTTTCCAATCACTCAGATCACATGTTGGGACTATGAGCGCGTCCCTTGATCTCCAGCTGTGCAGCTGTGGTATCACTAGACTATGGCCACTTTTGAGCACCAGGCTCTTTATGCAGCTATGAAGAGCTATGGGTTGGTCATGGGTTGGATAAACTGATATTCTTTGGGACACTTCCAGTCACAACACTTAGTCATTGTGCTTGATCTTGACTGGGATGTTTAGTTGACCCAGCAGTAGAGTCCTCATGCTGAGGCCAGCTGCTGGTCTTAGAGGTAATTTTATGTTCTTGGCTTCCAGCAGAATAGTTTTGCTGGGAGGGTGGTAAGAAAAGAATGCCAGCTTCTTGGTGGAGGTGGCTTTGAAGTACTTTTGGAAATGAAATGCAAAGGGTGGCCCAGGAAGAGGGTGCCTGGATGGGGAAATGTAGAAAGCAGGCATAAACAATCCTTCCCACCCTCACACACTTGCTTTATCTTCACCATTTCTCTCCAGCTCTCAAGATAGCTACTCTGATTTACTCTCTATTATGTCCTAGGCCTCAAGTTTATCACAGTAAATTCCTAAAACAGACCTGGGAGGTATTATTCTTCCAATTTTAAGAAAACTGAGAATAAATACTTCTATACAAATGAGAACATCTAGATTTAGGCTTTAATGTTTTGAACCCTTAATAAAGAAACTGGACTGGAGCTCCCTGCTTTGACTGGGTGAAAATCAAGGGGCTATATGAGCCCCACTGAGGCTGCCTGTGAGCTCAGAGTATTAGCTGTGGTGGTCCAGTGGTCATTTTAGTTGGAACTTCTCTGCTGTCAGGCAGCCTGTGTTCTGAGGTCGGGAAGCCCATCCTGAACTAAAGACAGTTGTCTGTCTCCATGCTTGGTCTCCCATGCTCACACACTGTGTTTGCTTGGTCAGCCTGATGGGAACTGTGTGGTCTCACCACCCTGTGGTCATGTCCATCGGTGGTATGCAATATCTGACCAAAGCCATCCTGGCTCAGCCTTGCCTGGTCTCCAGTTGTTTCTTAGGACAGGGACAGACTGAAAGGTGGTTTTGAGAAGTTCAGGCTGGAGGCTCAGCTGGGTCATGGGTTCTGATGGTGATGGGAGAGAGGGACCCTTTCTTGTCTAATTATCTTTTATCTCCATTGCTTAGACAAGTAGGTGTTAATAAAGAGCATCAACTCAGAGGTCCTGGGAGGGTCAGGGGTAAAGCCTGATGAGACTGTAGTAACAAGAGATCTCTGCTTTCAGCATGGCTCAGCCATGTGTCGTTTCCTTCCTTTGCTTTTTCCTAAAGACAAGTACCTTGGAAATACTTAGTAGAAAGGACTAGTTATTTAAAAAATGCTTCATCTATCCATTTCTTTCACTCTTGTTTGGCAAGTACTTCTGGGGATTCCCCTGTGCCAGACTCAGTTCCAGGATTTGGGGGTTCAATACGACTGTGAGGACTGGTGAAGAGGTGAGGAGCTGATGTGACAATAGAAGTGTGAGAAGTAATCCTGAGTACTTTCTATGCACTGCTCCACTTCATCCTCAAAGCAGGTTTCAGGTAGATCTAATCTCACTTCATGGGTCATGAAGAAAGGCTCTGAGAGATGGTTCACTTGTCCAGAGTCACACAGCAAATAAACGGAAGGACTGGAATCAAAGCCACACAGGTCTGGTTGTGGAGCCTGTGCCTTCCTCCTCTCTGTATGTCATGGAAAGAGGGAACGTGCTCCAGAGGAGGGTCGAGGGCAGCTCTTCAGAGACTCAAATTATGACAAGCAAACAGTGAGTGACAGAGGGTTGGGAGACTGCTGAGCTACATCCTGAGCTGCAGTTCTGACAAGGAGAGAATGAGGGGGGTCTGCTTGCTAGCAACTGGGTGAGGCAACTAGAATTTGGGACTAAGAACAGAAACTGAACCTCACAGGTAAAGGATGGCTGGTACGCTCAGGGCCAGAATGCAGAGGACATGGAGGTTGGACACCCATAGCAAATGTGTGCGGATGGCTAGGATACTGCCCTGAGGCGCTGTGTGACATAGGAGTCAGAAACTGCCCAAGTGTCACCCCACAGACTCCCAGTGAGATCTGCCAAACAAACTGCACAGAATGTTACTTCCCACCTGTCTGTCATCGTTAAGTACCACCAGCAGATGACAAGGACTTGACTAGGTAGTGTTCAGGTCATCTAGAGGTCCTATGTCTGCTTCCAAAAGGGCTGAGCCTGCATCCTTGTTATCCAACAGATTTTCATGGTTACAGACACTCCACTGAGCATAGCGAACAGCCTTCCCCCCCACCCGCCCCTGAGTGCATGGCTGGGCTTTAGTCTGAGGCCACCTAAGCTCAGCACTGAAGGACCGGTGGCAATCTCCAGGTTCAGAAACAGCTGCAGGTATGGAGCGAGCTGATGGCGGTAATGCTAATCCAGATAGAGGGAATGTCATTAATCATCATGGAGAACACATTGGTGGGAGCCGAGGAGACAGATATAGAGGCACATGTGGCCATACTGTGGAGCCCTGGCAATCATGCTAAGAAGTTCAGGTTTAGGCTTGGATGCATTGGCAGGAATACTGCCCCACTCTTGTGTTCTGCAGTGTTTTGTGTTCAAAATTTCTTCTGGTTAGTGACTGGCTCACTTGTTCATTCATTTCATGGGTCTCAGTCTACAATACCTTACCCAGGCTTGTCTGTGCATTCCCAAGCCCTGTGGCCTGAGAAAGCATTTGTTCTGTGAGGATCCCCTGATCTGTTGGATCCAAGATGTGCCCATTGATGTCCCACAGTGGGGAATCCCAGCTTCTGGGACTCTCAGTCATGTTTACCCTTAGATGGTGCAGCAGGCTGGTGTTTGAATGAGTCCAGCTAAACTTATTTATTACAGGGCCTTTGGGGAAAAGCCTGATGCTCCTCTGACCACCATTTCTAACATAGCTGCAGGGGATCACATAGTCCTTTAATTCCACAGGATTTGTTGATAGCAGGTTGAGGGGAATGTCACCTGTTCACAGTAGGACTGAGCTGAGCCCTGTTTCTTGAATGCTGCCTGAGCAGAAGTGGGACATAGGAAGGCCTGTCATCCACACAGAGGAAGCACACTAGTTATGGATCTGATGGTGTATACCGGGACAGGCTTTCCTTTAGCTGGACCTCTTCCATTGTGTTAGCTTAATAAACCCAAAACCAGACCCCTCCTACATAACCACTTCCTCAGTTAGCTCTGACCCCACAGGAGAGTGGCATTTTATCTGTTATGTGTTTATGTTATAACTTTTTCAGTGGACTGAAGTTTTTTGAGGATAAGAGCCTCATCTGATGATCTTGGGTTCCCTCAAGCCTTGACTGCAAGCACATACTCAGGGGTTATGTGTAAAATTAGCAGCCACATCTCCGTATCATCCCCTGAGTGTGTGGGAGAAAGGCAGAAAGCCCCCAACTCCCCACCTTGCCCCTATCACCACCACTGATGTTTCAGATGTTTAGCTTTGGAAGCCAAGAAGTTCAGTAGCTCTACTGTACTGCCAGGTGTTTAGGCTTTGAAGGCTCTAACCACTGTAAACCTTCTCCCCTTTTCATGTTTAGACTTTGAATGGCTCTAGCCACTAAAAATCTTCTCCCCTTTTCCTGCTCTGATCATCTCCAGGTGGGGTCATGCAGATAGTGACGTCACACTGATTCCTTGTTTCCACAGTGGCTTATCCTATAAGTGGGAGCTATTTCTTGCATGGAAGGGATCTTCCCAACCCTCCCCGACAGCTTTCTTCCTCATGCTTCTGTGTTTTTTTTCCAGGGCATGGATCAGAGCTTCTGTTTGCTGGTCATTCCACAATCCTCACACAATATAAATGAAATCTGCTAAAACCAATAAATTCAAACCATGTGTGGGGCATTGGGAGGAGCCAGTACGTCAGAGGGCCACAGTGTGAGGTGGTGTCAGCTCTGACGGCACCCAAGCTGATTTGTATATGAGAGAAGTAAATATCCAAAGCCGTAAACAGCCCTGGGTCTCCCACTCTCACTGGGATTCAGAGGCATTTAATACGAACACACACTCTCTGTTTCTTATAAACAGAGCCAGAGCCTCTATGTGTGCTGACCTAAATTCTGTTTTCAATCCCAGGCAAGCCATCCAGGCATCCTAGTCATAGACTTCAGACAGGCTGGGCTGGCGGCTTGGGTTCTTTCTATCTGGTTTTGGCAATTGGTCCTGCATTTGTGCTTTGTAAAACACCATTTCTCCTTTTCTTTGTTGTGTGCAGTCCTGTGTGTTTTGTTTAAGTTTGTTTGTGCTGCTTTAACAGAATGGCCTGTGCTGGATATCTCAGAAACAACAGAAACTTGTTTCTGTCTTTTCTGGAGCCTGGGAAGTCCAATATCAATCAAGGTGTCCCAATCTGCCTTCCCTGCTGAGGAGTGGCTTCCTGGTTCATAGACGGCAACTTTCCCCTGTGTGCTCACATGTGTTCACTGGTCTCTTCAGTCCCTCATAAGGGTCCTAAATCCAACACTAAGCACACTCCCAGTCCCTACCTCCTAAGATCTTTAAGATTAGTTTCAACATGTACATTTTGGGGCAAAGCATACAGACACTGACATGATAGCTGTGGGTGGAATGAGGGGATCATTCCCAGCCTTCATGTGAGGAATATGAAGTCCAAGGTTACTGTTGTCCAAGATTACACATAAAGTTACAGCTGAGCTGGGGCTTCACTTTGTCTTCTTTGGTCCTCTGTAATCTTCTTTAAATTCCCTATGGATCCTGACTCAGAGCTGCGGAAGCATCTTCAGGTACTCCTTCCTCAATTCCTCACCCCTGTCTCCTGGAACCTGTCCTTCCCCTTGTTGGCTAAGTCCTCAGCAGTTTTTCTTTTCCATCCACACATTCTTGGCTTCCATAAAGGCCCTCAGAAAGAAAAGTCAGATTGGAGGTGGGTTTCTCTGCCCATCAGTTGTGGGGACTTCCACAGAGTTTGTGCTGTGTTTTCACATATGTAAGATGGGCAGGGGCGTGGCTATCTTCTCAAGATGGTTGCCCAGATAAGTGGGGCTCAGGCAGCCTGACCACCCATGGTTGCTTCAGCCTGCTTTTTCTCCAGCTCTCAACCCTTCAAGGAACCTCTTAACTTGGACATTGAAGAGAAAGTGCCATTAAAATTGCCTAGAACTGAATGGGCTAGTCTTGTACATTCAAATACTTAGTAAAGTTAATAAAACTGATGAAACCTGAACCATTCAGTGGATTATAACAGTGTCCAATTCTTGGTTTTGATATCATGCCACAATGTGTGAAATGTCATAACTGGGAAAAATTGAATAAAGGGAATTATTTCTTCTAACTTTGTATGAACTTACGATTAGCTTATACTGAACATTTTAAATGTAAAATAAATGAATTAGAACTAGTGATGGGGCTTATTGGGTGCTTGTAATACACCAAACGTCTTAGGTTTATGTCCAACACTGGAAAAGGGAGAGAAGGAAAGGAAGGAAGGAAGGAGTAAGTGAGGGAGGAAGAAGGAAAGAACGGGATGAAGGAAGAAGAAAAGAAAAAGAAAGAGTAATGGATTAACCTTTCCAACATCTTCCTTCATTCATTCTTTTGTGCCTACATGTCGCCAAGAACCGTCAGTGAGCATAAATCAAAACATTCTCACCTCCATCTCCTCCATTTCCTTTGAGGGAAAACTCAAAGGAGGTTTCCCTTGATAACTGTTTAAAATGACAAGTCATCCCCTTGAACATCTCTCTTCCCTTTTTCTCACACAGCACCCATGGCCTGTTGGCAGCCTGTATATTTTACCTGCAAATTGTTTCTCACCCTATCAACTCCATGAATACAGAGATTTTTGTCCCTGTTGTCATATCCTCAGCTCCTAGGGCATACCAGGCCCATAGCAGGTAATCAGCTGATATTTGCCAAATGACTGAGAGGTGACAGGCAGGAAACAAGTACACAAATCATTAGTAAGAAGTCTGGGAAGGTAAATGAAGAAAACAAACCAGAGGCAAGGTGGGGAGATTGACTGTAGGTGATTCTGCAAGCCTGGCAGGCCTCTCTGTTGTGTGAAGGGTAAGGTCCCAGCATCTTAGATTATAGTCTGTTTATTAAATTCACTCTTGCCTTCATCCACTAGCTTTGAGCTCTTGTTATGTCCTGGGCTTTATGGCACAGGCTGAGATGAGGCAGAAAACATCTTGTCCTGAGAGGCTTGCTAGTCAGTAGAGGAGGGGACAAGGACACAGTAGCATATGGATAGAATGAAGAAGCACTCTGAGGTCTGAAAGCCTTTTCTGGTCTGGCCTGAAACTCAGTGGTCTGAACCCAATTTACTGCCTCCCTCCTCCTCTGTCCGTCTGGATGACCCCACAGTTCTTATTAGACCAATCCCTGCAGTCTGAACTCTGGCTTCCTGGAGTGTCCTCACACTCCCTCTCTAGGTCCTATTTCCCACCCAGCCTTGCTTTTCCTATAGACAGCCTTTCTAGACAGCCCCAGCTCCCACAACCTGGCTTCTTTAGGCACCTGTGCTCTTTGTCGTCTGCGCTGCCTCATTTCACCTTAGGAGAGAGTCTTGCATTTGCTCAAGTACAGTGCAAACCGGCTGAGAAGTCCTGCCTGGGCTCAGGTGCATAGTGGGCCTTTGGCAGCATGCTTGTGGCTGATAGGCTTGAGAGCATGGGAAACAGTGACTCATCAGCAAAGAGGGCAGGCTTTGTTGTTTTTGTCATTGACCCAAACTGTCATTTAGCCACTGGTGGTTCAGTTAGGGGGTAGGCTGAGGCTGCCTTTACTGTGGTTCAAGTGTGTTGCTAACAAAGAGATCATACAAATGATCTGCCCCAGACAATGTTTAACAGACTTCAGGAGCTGGACTGTTTGCTCAAAAAATTCTCATAAAGCACATGAAAATATCTGTGCAGTGTTTATTGCTGCACGTTCGCTGAACAAATGTGTTTTGGAAATAAACCTTTGGCTGGAGAACAGCTTTGATTTGCAGTGTTATTATGAGGGTGGCAGAGTGTTCCTCACATCCGCTTCCCTATCATTAGCATCTTATGTTAATAGGGTACATTTGTCACAATTGATGAACCAATATTGATTGACTGTGGTTACCTAAATGTCACACTTCACTTGTGTTTTCTTAGTTTTTCCCTAATGTCCTTTTTTTTTTTTTTTCCTGTTCCACAACCTCCCATGGGTACCGTAGTCCATCACTGTCATCTGTCCTTAAACTCCACTTGGTGCTGGTACTTTCGTGGACTTTCCTTGGGACTACGAAATGACCTGGGTCTGATGCTTGTCCCCCAGCTAGGGTTTGTGGGATGTTTTTCTTTTCACAGGTAGACAGAAATTATGTTTTGGGGAAGGAAGACCACAGACGTGAACTGCTGCTCTCATCATAACGCAGTAGGGGTACGCAGAAGGGATGATGTAGTCTTCGGTTTCCTCCTGCATAAGGTGGTTCCTCAGGTGTCTCCCCAATCTTCCCACACTGTGTACTCTGGAAAGAGGATGCTGTAAGCAACCCATCTCTGAGGAGAGAGGGGAGTTATGCTCACTGTGTGCCAGGCACCACAATGGGTGCTGAAGGTAATGCAGGACCAGAGCAAGAGCCTTACTCTTTGTGGAACTTCCTTTCTAGTGAGAGTTTACTAATGACTTTCCAAATGTTTCTAGGGCATGAGTATTGAAGTCTAAGATCCCTAGGCTCATTTACAAAACATAACAGAAGGGGAACCACGTGTGCACAGGGTCATGTCAGGATGTGGACCAGAGGGGACATTCTTGAGACTTCAGTGAATCTACAGAGCACTGGAAAAGGCATTGGCTTTTTATTCCAGTGGTGGAAGCCATTGGTCTGAAGAAGCATGGAAGATCTTATTTATTCAGTTATTTATTTAGTTATTTATTTAGTTATTTATTTAGTTATTTATTTATTTACTTCCTCCTTTCTTCCTTCCTTCCTTCCTTTCTTTCTTTCTTTCTTTCTTTTTCCTTTCTTTCTTTCTTTCTTTCTTTCTTCTTAAAAACAGTGAATGTGCTCTTGGGAGGGGGCATTGGGAATCAAAGTGGAGGAAGCTAGGAGATCAGCATGGGTGCTATAGGAATTGTCCAGGTGAGGTATGGTGGTGACTTAAATCTGGGGAGCAGGTCAGTGGAGCTGGCTTTGTTTTGGAAGTGGGGCCAACAGTGTACCTGGTGGTACACTGAGAGAGATTAAGAAACTGGTGCAGTGCTGTCGTGTTTGGGTCCATAGTGGTGTCATTAGCTAAAATATGGAAGGTGAGAGAAGAGTAAAATCAGAAAATAAAAGTATGTATCTGGTGGTGTAATTCCTGAGAAAAGGTCTACCTGAACCTCTTTTTTTTTGGCGGGGGTAACATGACATCACTAGCAGCATTCAAACTTACAACACATGCCTGGAGGGACTAGAACAGTTTTCTGTGTTGGCTTATGTGCCATCTTTCTTGGTGGTCTATATTATTGAAACATGGGCTGCCAATGTAGAATGTCCATGGAGGGTGATCCTAGATCCTGGTAAAGAACAGCCAGTCACCAGGGGTCCAGGATTTGGGGAATCACCTCTTGCTGGGCTCAGGCTCTAGGTACTAGACAGTAAGCCTGACAATTTCCAGCCTCTCCCAAAGGCCAGCACACAGGACTTTCTTTTCAGTAAGCATATTGGTTTGTGTTGAGGTATGTTTCCAGTAAATGCCATCATTAAATATTTACTGACTACCAACTGCGGTATTGTGCTTTTTTAGACATGGCCCCCTTTCTAATCAGATACATAAGAAGTCAAGGTGGTAAAAGGACAGAAAGCATGTGTAGCATGTGCACAGTCACAGAAGAGCAGTTTGCATTCTGCTCTAGATGGGATGGGATGGAACTGTCAACTTGAAAGGTATCAAAGAAACCAGGCTATGTGGCCAGAGTCTCTGTTAGGGAATTGGAGAGAGGGCAGCTTGGGAATGAAAATGGGTGGCCTGCCCAGCAGCATGGAGGGCAAAAGAGGTGTTTTCATCTAAGCTCCTGGAATAGAGTGCAAAGAGCAGGTGACTTAGCGCCAACATGTGTTTCTTTATATATCACAATTGTCTTAGTTAGGGTCTCTATTGCTGCAATGGAACACAGCAATACAGAACCAAAAGCAACTTGGGGAAGAAAGGGTTTCTTTGGCTTGTATTTCAGTATCACTCTTTATCATGGAAGGAAGTCAGGACAGGAAATCAAACAGGAAAGGAACAGGAGATGGGAGCCGATGCAGAGGCCATGGAGAGGTGCTGCTTACTGACTTGCTCAGCCTTTCTTATAGAAGCCAGGTCGATAAGCCCAGGAATGGCACCACCACAATGGGCTGGGCCCTCTCCCCATCAATCACTAATTAAGAAAATGCCCTCCAGGCTTAACCATAGCCCTGTCTTTTGGAAGCATTTTCTTAGTTGAGGTTCCCTCCTCTCAGATGACTTTAGATTGTGTCAAGTGGACATAAAGCTATGCAGCCCTGGAGGTTGGACATTTAGAATCAATGTGTCAGGACTCTTTCTGAGTAGAATCCTGTCCGCTCATACCTTCACGGGTTAGAGAACAGAGCTAGTTAGCTCTCTTGAGCTGTTTTATAAGGGCTCTAATCATTCACAAGGATTTTACCCCCATGTACTAATCCCCTGGCAGAGGCCCTCCCCCAATACCATCTTGTTGAGGGGTAGGATTTCAATGCATGAGTATGAGCTATATATACTCCAACCATAACAGTGATGGAAAACTGGTTGTTGAACAGGTAGGTCATCGAAAAATAGATTTTTACCAGTGCCTGGAGGGCCTGCAATGCAAGATGGGGTGTCAGTGATTTCTGTGAGCAGAGGGAGTCCACCACTGGATACAGCCAGTATGTAGAGGGGCTGTTGGAAACCAGATCCTGAAGATGCTTGAATTTCTAGCTAGTATTTAATTTATTATAATAATAATGATTCTGCTAATAATAACAATAATTTTTTTTTTTTTTTTGGTTTTTCGAGACAGGGTTTCTCTGTGTATCCTTGGCTGTCCTGGACTCACTTTGTAGACCAGGCTGGCCTTGAACTCACAAAGATTCGCCTGCCTCTGCCTCCCAAGTGCTGGGATTAAAGGCGTGCGCCACCACCGCCCGGCAACAATAATTTTTATAACTACTTAATTAGTGTTATTTTTTGCTGGAAAGGCCTGGTTAGCCACATGCTTGGCCCTGTCTGTGTGTGATTAGAGGTTGTTGACTTATCTTGAGATTCTGTTGTTTTCTTCGCTCATGGGTCTCTCCTAATAGTCCATCTTGCTGTTGGCTTTTCGGCCTGTGTGTGCTCCACAAGATACCACAAAAGCACAATCTTCAACAAGGTAAATGTGCCAAATCCTTATTATAATGTTTAACCACTTAGGGAGGTTTTTGCTATGGGGTGGGGGTCGGTGGGGCAGTGGGAATGGAAAGAAAAGTCCAGATTGCTTCAATTAGCTGCATTTTTCTCTCTGGGTGAATGGGAAGGCTTTGGTAGGAACCTCAGCATTTGAGACTGTTTCCAGGAAAGTGAGGGAAGCAGTGGTGGAGGTTCTAGAGTCTTGGTCCAGAGCACCTAGGGTGGAGTGGCACTGGGTTGGGTTCTTTCGGAGACACCAAAAAACACATGCCCATCTCTTCTCTTTGCTGGAATGCAGTGTCTGTAAGGCAGCTGGGAACTTAGTCTGGACAGACCTAAGTGGCACAGAGTAGAGCTTCTTACTGGTTGGATCAGCTTTGCATTACATGGAGACTCTTTGTCTTAAGGACTTGAGTTGGTGACAGATCTTTTCCAGAGTGATGCTAGATGTAACTCAAGCCCAGTTTCCCATGAGTTTTCTCATGTTGCTTGTTTGGGTCTCCATTTTGTATTGGGAAAAATGGCACTCATACAATTAAGAGTTTATTTGTATGACCAGGAGAATAGACACACTACAGCTGCATTGTTCAGTAGTCTGGACAAGGATCTAGCATATTTCTACACATAGAATTTTTTTTAGGACATGTACTGAAGAATTTGGGGAGTACACTGTGTCCAGCAACCTTAGCAGATAGGATATATATAGCCATGATACAAACTAATCTTTCCATTTTCAAGACTGACAACTTCTTTTATTTTTATTGAAATATTGTGTTAGATTTAGGGGTTCACAACCTATGGGTCATGACCCTTTTGGGGTCATATATCAGATATTTATATTACGATTCATAACACTAGTAAAATTACAGTTATGGAGTAGCAACAAAATAATTTTATGATTGAGTATCACCACAACTTGAGGAACTGTATTAAAGAGTCACAGCATTAGGAAGGTTGAGAACCACCAGAATTAGATGATATTATTGTTCACAAATATTCACTACCAGCCTCCAAGGATGTGGGATTTGACTCTGTGACTTGTTTCATCACTTTGGTAGATAAAATGCCCCTTGACTTTGGCCTCGGACATGTGATTTTCTTTGGCCAAACATTAAAAAAAAAAAAAAACAAGCAGGGCTTTAGATGTGATGTCCCTACTCAGCTGGGCTCACCCTCTTGTACTATTTCTTAGCTTCTACCTCTTCAGTCTGGGTCCATAATTGAATACAGAAGGGCTGTCCCCAATCTACATGGACAAACTTAGGTCATTGAACACCCAGCTTGAGTGCAGTCCAGCCCCCGCTGATGCATGAGTGAGAACAAGCAACTATTAGTCAGTCTTGTGTTGATTTTAAAGAGTGGCTACTATGTCTCAACCAAGGGATAGACCCTGTAGATAAGCTGTGGATGGAAATAGGAAGTGGGGACAGGTGAGGGTGAGAGCATAGACTGCAACTAGTTCTCAAAGGGTCTTCAATGCCAGCACCAAAAATTGGGTGATTTTTTTTTTCAGTAGGCAATGGGAAGCATTGAAAATTGTTGAGTGGAGGAGGTATGAGATCCCAACCCAGTTCTAGAGGGTAAATCTGAAAGTAAGTGAAGAATGGTTAAGTTGTCCCAAAGGACCTGTTGGAAAGCTGTTAGTGTTAGTGTTGACCCGAGCTCCTAACACTATACCTTCTAGTAGGTACTTCAGAAGCATTTGATGGGTGAAGCAATGTGTACGAGAACTGCCCAGGCGTTTGAGAATCAAGACTTAGTGCAGCAATCTCCAATAATTTATCTCTTTGTTCACCTAACCACTCCCCCAGGAGTCTTCTGAGCACTCACAGTTAGAAAGTGCTTGGTTCTGGGGTCTGGGCTAGATAACCTGTGGGGAGAGCCACGGCCATGTTCCCCATGCTTCTCAGAAAGGGGCTGGAATATGCCAATGAGGAGAAATGGCAGAAAAAAAGTTGGGTCCTGGGGAAAGAAACTTCCAGAAAGAACATGTCAGTGGAGTGTCTGTCATCTTTGGTGGCTTCACAGGGATCAGAACGATGTCACCTGTCCACCTGCTGAAGTCAAGGGCTAGTTCTGCAATGGCTGCTAGGTCTTTGAATGATCACATACAAACTTCCCCTTTAGGCCACATTCCTGATATCTCACTATCTTATCTCTTTAGTTTATGTGCCTTTGTTCTTTCTACTGCTTTGCTTAGGTCCTGGGGTGGGTGTGGTGAAACATGGATGTCTGAGGAGCCCACAGCTCCGTGATTCCTAAATTCTGAAAGCACGATGCTCAGCACATTGTAGACCTCTCCTAACCTGTGTCTTCATCTATGAAATGGCCACCAAAAGGCCTGGATTCACATCCTGTTCTGCTAGCTGTGTGATTTTGAGCAGATCTCTCACGCCTGCCTGAGTCCTTGTGAAAAGTGGTCTAACTCCCCTGCACAGTGACGGTTCTAGGGCACAGATGTGTGATAGAGGTCTAACTGTGACCTTAGAGAATGCCATCTTGTTAGAAAGTACCCAGGTCTGCTTGAGATAAGAATGAAGCCCTGAGTCTATGCCTTGTCAGGACCAGAGTCCTTGCTTCGGTGACAAACCTGTGAGCTTTTCTAGAAACAACCCTAGGTCGGGAGACATTAAATCCCTGCTTGGGGATCTCCTTGGGGTATAGTGGATATCAGCAAGCAAAAAATCCCTCCAGGTTTCAGTGCTGTCTGCTTGGCTAGGAATGCTAAGCATCCCATTTCCCATGACAATTGCAGAGCTAAAGGCAGCCAGGTGCTTGGAGCTTAGGTTGGATGGTTCTGTTGTACCACTGGATTTATTAGAACAGAGGGCTGCAGTACCAAATGGGGCAGACACTGGGCTGATGCAATCCTTTAGGTTACAAGAACAGCTATCCATTCATTTATCATCTGCTCACCAACTCCTGTCTGAGCACCTGCTCTGTGTCAGAAAGGGTCTTAGTTGTGATGTTGCAATTGCAGTTCTCAAACTATACAATGTTAATGGCCTTTAGGAAGCGGACACTGACAATATCATCCTCTAGCTGACCAGACAACTATGAGTCATTGTTCCTCCATGGTCACTCACACCCCGTATTCTGGCTTTTTGAGAGCTGGTTTGGGCCCTTGGACCCTTGGGTCATAGAAGTAAAATGACAACTATTGCTGCAGGAACATATCTAGTTTACCTTCTTAGACTCTCTGGGAAAAGGAATTACTGAGCAAATTAGAATGGTAATTACAGTGTGCATCTGGGTCATGAACACAGAGTTATCACAAGGCAAGAATATTGTTATGAATAAAATATTAGCATGATAATTGCAAGAGTTCTTATCTCTCTGAAAGCAGGTATTGGAAGTGTCTCTAGCAGGTGATCTCTCTGCCTAGTTCTTGTTACCATGGGAATTAGGCATCCAGGGATAGTGCCCAGCACAAGCCCCATCAGTGCACTCTGCATTACAGTCACCAGTATCATTTGTCCTTGGAAACTATGCTGTACACTGGAAGATGACACACAGCAAAACCCCAACTAGGCAGTGTCAGTATAGAGGGAGCACTTAATAAAACTGTGACCCTCAGCTGTCATGATGGTAGCCATGGCATTGGATGGACAGCTTTTAAAACTATGTTTACGGCCTACAACATCTGACTCTTTTACTTGGAGACCTGGGGTCTCCAGTTGCCCTGGGCCTCACACAATGAGGTGTAATAGAGTTGCCTCTTCTCTGGATGACTCTAGGCCTCTGTTGTTCTCTAACTCCTGGGCATCTTCCCTATGAGAGACAGACTGAATATTTTTTATGTCTTACTGAAGTTGTCATCCTTTTCAACTTACTCATTGCGTTTAGTTTTTGGTGAACTTAGAAACCAGAGAACCAGTCTTATTAAATGTGAATCCAACCCCAAACTGAGTAATTTCAAATGACGCTGTGGCATTTTTCTGGAAGTCAGGAACATGAACGCAGTGGGTTCATGTTCATTTTTTGTTTGTTTGAACATTTGTTCTCAATATAGGAAGCTGCCATATATGGGACTTATTGATCACATGAGGTATATGTGTGCACTCATGCTAATTCTCATACATACATGATACACAGAAGTGGTTAATTCACTAATTCAACTTTACAAGGGTTCTTTCTATCCACAGGGACCTGATACATTCCTTGTAGCTCTTCTTAGTGCATAAAAGTGTCTAGTGTCTTGGAAGCCAATATCATCTCACTAAAGGAATAATTGGTTGAGTGGCAAGTGTGGCTCAGAATAGCTACCCTGGCGAACCTGAATTCCTGTCACAAGAACAGCTGTAGCTAAGGCCAGGCGCCATCTTGTTCAAGAATATGATTGAGAGGATCTAAGTATTTCTGAGCTGATTGATCTTGTTTTTTAAATCTTTTAAGACTTTTGAAGTATAGTCAAAGTACACTAAACTATCTATTTGAATGTTCACCTTGACTACTCTTTAAAATCCACGCTGCCCCTTGAGATTGAGCAAAGATATATCATCTGAATATATACCACCCATATTAGGCCTGCACACAGTTCAGGGGAGCAGACCTCTTACCAGTGGGATGTGCATGACTGAGGACCCTGTTGCTTCTCCTCAGGGAGTCTGGTGAGCATCCCTTAGTCATTCTCACTGCAAGATGACTGAAGAGTGTCCCTTCTTACCTTAGCTTTACCACACTCAACTGCAAAAAGGCCAAATTCCCTCTGGTGTTGCCTGGCTGCTGGATAAGACTCTTTTCTTGTGAGTAGTTTGGGAAGTTAATTTCCATCATTATGGAATTCATGATGAAGGTCACACAGTTCTTCAGTGTGTCCATGAATAACTTCTGCAGACTCTCACACACCTCCAATTGTAGGCAGACTAGGTTTGAGTCTGGAACATGCTAAGATCACACAGGGGGAGTTCACAGGTGCCTCCTTAACCCCCACACTCTACCCACGTTGAGATCCCATTTGTAATGTGACCATAAGGCTCTCTTTTCATCTCCGTTAATTTCCAAATTGGCTTGTTAAATCTATACATTCCAGAGCCGCAGTCCCACATTCCAGGGAACCTTTCCATGGACAATCAGAGCAGGCATCCTTTCTGCCAGAGTTTGTTTAAGGAAAGGGAATGTTGGGGGTGGGGAATTCTCAAGGGCAAGTTGTCTTCATTGCTACAGAGACCTCAGATTTCAGCCTCACAGTTCCTGAGGCCCTGGTCCCTCTTCTGCTCTGCCAAGTATCTCATTGAGTCCAGCACTTGACCTGACCCAAGATCACTTCCTTACATGTTCCTTGAATCCCTGCTGCAGACAAGATATTGTGAGCTCGCACTCTTGCCAGAGCATCAGTGCAGCACACTCCAGGATGTTCTTTCTGTTTCCTCTCTGTGCTGTTGTGGGGGACACAAACATGCAAGTGTGTTTGAAGCATCAGCCAGCTGTTGCCAGGGGAGGTGTCAATCTTGCTGCCAGATGGGTACATAATGTACCACACATGTGAGCTGGGAACTGGGGAGTTTTAGCTGGAATTAATAATTGCACAAGAACTATAAACAAATAAGTAAATAACCCAAGTGTTTGAAGAACTTGTATCAGTTCCCTTGATCTCCACTGCTAAATGCTAGTTTCTTTCTTAACTTACCCGTTCTCTTCCTCTGCCTTTCAGAATTCTTTCCCTCTTTTGGGACTAATAGAAGCTTCTCTAGCATACAATTCTTTTAGAAGGAATAGCCTACTCCTTTTCTTTGGAGTGCTTTGGTCCCTATGAGGCACCTCCAGACAGTGAGATAATGCCCTGGCCTATGAGTCTAGAGGAATGGTTTGTGGCCTCCAGGTTTCCTTGTCTTTGGGCACCACTAGTAACCTGGGTAGGCAAAAGGTCATTAGATGGTGTTTGAGTCTTGTCTAAGTATCACCAGCTACCTGTCACTGTCTTCAGCACACATACCTTGTATACTCGGTGTAGGCATATTGGAAGACACCAATTTATGTGACAGTCATTGATCTCAGGAACCTGTTTATTACCTTTTGGGAAAAGATGCATCAGATAAGTGCATATGTATATTTAAGTAAGTTTGTACTCACCACTCTGAGGCAGTCATAGTAGCAGCTACAGTTTGTAGCTTGTATATATATATATATATATGTATTATATATGCATGTACATATACATATATAATATATAAACATCTATTATATATACATATACCAGCTATATATTCATATATACATTTCTATATTTATATATAATATGTGTATATATATACATATGTCTATATTATATATGTGTTATGTACATATGTGTATGTACTATGTATATATGATATATTATATAGATTATATAGCAGGTGCATAGTCAACATGGAACAAGCATATAGGTTAGTCTCCCCACCACTACAGCGACACTGTTCAGCTCAGAAGTCAACTGGGCTTGGCTGGTACACAGCTGGGCAGCAGGCATAATCCCTTTACAGGACACATAAGTTGATAACCCTTCTCTGAGTTTGTGAAGCCCCAGCCTAGTCTCCTAAGCCCCTCATCCATGGAAAATGCCATAGTTGAAATCCCAAGGCTGTTCCTATTAGCAACAAAACAGCACACAAACCAAAACAGCCAAACAACAACCACAGAAAAACCACCAAAAGCCTATTAGAGGCAAAACTGCAGAGGTGCCTCCCAGGGATGACTAGCTTGTCCTCCTCATTACCCTCGGCAGGGCTCAGGCTGTGCCAATGTGCATGCCACCATGATCCCACTGTGTAGGATAGGGATACACATGGAGAGGTAAAGAGCCAACACTCTGTTCTTGAGGCAGCTTCAGTGCTGTTTACCAGTTTCCCCCATCTGTGAAATGGAGATGTGATAAGACCCACTTCAGGAAGCGCCATGGAGAAAGCAACACGCAGCTTCCTGTTATCTCCCCGGGAAGCTCTCATCAGCCACTCCACATTCTCCTGTGTGCCTGCAGCCTCTGTCTCTCCACAGCACTTCTCTTTAAAGCACCCTCATCACCTTGAAGCTTACAGGTCTGAGTCCTCTGTGGCGCCATAGCCATAATGCAGAGTGTGACTCTAAGTGGATATCAGCTGTTTCCAGAAAGGAGATGGAGCAAGTGGAGTCTGAAGAGAGTTTGACGTGTTTGGCTATGGCCTTTGAGACTACTGGCATCTACCCCATTATTTTACCCTGTTGGGCATTCATTGGCCTTTTCCTTGTTTCGTACATCTCTAGTCACTGAAATCCTTTGAAACTGTAACTTGAATTTTGTAACTGGGCAAATAGTAGGTCCTCAAGAGATGCTGTTTGGTGGAAATGTGTCCAAGTGTAACATGAGGACCATTAAAAGAGAAGAAATTGGTCACTACTCAGAGAGCAGAACTGTCTGCTTCTAAGGAGCCCGTTGAGGACTTAATCAGGAAGGTTCAGCCCTTGACCAGAAAGAGTGTTGCTATGAGCAGGAGCCCTAGGTGGACTACTCCTCTCAACTGACAGCTAAAATTAGCATTTTCTAAGTAGCTGCTAAAGCCAAGATCAGCACTTGTCTGACTTAACTACTCTATAGAACAACCTTTGGGGATGCTGTTTCATTGTGTTGTTTATTTAAGTTCTCCAATGAGAGAAAGAAAGAAGGGGTGTGGATTTGGGTGGGTGGGTAGGATCTGGAAAGAATTGGTGATGGAGAAAATGTGATCAGAATATATTGTATGGAAAAATATATTTTCAATAATTTTTTTAAAAAGAACTCAGAAAATAGAGGATCTGATCCATCTCCAGTTTCCCAAGCAAGAGTCTATAATCATACATATGAAAGGAGAAGAGCCATTAAACATCATTGAAACAAAAAAGAACACAGGAAAGACCTGGGGATAGAATCTCAGTTGTAGGGTAGGTGCTTAAAGTGAGCAGGGCCTCAGGTTCCACCCTGAGCAACACACACACACACACACACACACACCACTAATGGCCGGGGGGGGGGGGGAGGAAGAGAATGAGAGAAGACACAGGTTGCCTGATCACGTGTGTCTCGTAGGTTACTGAAACTGAATGACTCTGAAGTCCAGAGCTGTGTTGGCCATCATACCTACCCAACCCAGATGCCCTGGTTACTCCTGTAAGCAGAGGCATCTGTCTGAAGATGGATAAGGAATAAGCCTTCAGGAAGGTACCAGGTTGGCAAACTGCCCATGTCCATTTGAGGCCTGTGTTTAAGAGCAAGGAAGTGTGGCTCGAGCACACAGCAGTGTTTTGGGCCAGACTCTGACTTGGATGCCTGTAAACATTTTGACAGGATGGTACAAAGAAGCTATGAAAGTATCTCCACAGCTCTGGGGAAGGACTTCAGCCTTTGCATGTATGTATGCACTCAATTTTCAGCTGTCCCGATTTCTCTCAAAAGTTGCGATTTCTTCTGCAGAAATTATCCAGGCCTCTCTGGACCTCTTCTGCAGTAAGACAAGTCCTGGGTCCCTAACCCCTCAGGCTCCATTTCTCCAGGCTATAAAAATGGCTCCCTATACCATTTTCCAGCCACATACTTCCAGGAGCTAAGAAAACTAAAACACAGCATGGTAACCATAGCCAAGGACGGCCATGTTCCCTGAGACTTGAGCTGAACCCAGCGATAGACAGCCTGTGGTTCTCAGAGCATGTCCAGCCTTTCCTGTGGGAACAAACCGCAGAGGAAATCCAGAGAGAAGCTGGCTCTAGCCTTACAAATGTCACTGTCTCCCAAGAAATGGACCCCTTTTGAGAACAGTTCCGTAAGAGTGAGTGGTTGGTCTTACTCATTTGATGTTCAGCAAATGAGGAGAGGGAAGAGAAGGCATTGGTTACATTTGCTCCAGTGGCCTTCACTATACATTGCCTCCAACCCTTGAGGCTCACTGAAGGGTGAGGGCAACAGACAAATGTGAATAATTGTGTGTGTGTGTGTGTGTGTGTGTGTGTGTGTGTGTGTGTGTGTGTGT
>CAJQZJ010005020.1:11740461-11779009 GCA_907164525.1 Lophiomys imhausi
TGTGTGTGTGTGTGTGTGTGTGTGTGTGTGTGTGTGTGTGTGTGTTTTGAGTGTTATGATGGAGGGGTGTGCCTAAAGTCCATGGGTGCCAACAAGAGTCTTAGAGGGGGAAATGGGGGAGGGTGTCCGGGGCAGGGGAGTAATTATCTTAGTTGTGTAAGACAGAGCCAGTGGAGGGGGCCAGAAGCCTGAAGCAATCCACATGCTTGACTTGGAGCCAGGGTAGGGCTTAACTGCCCTCTGCACCATAGGGGCCCATGTCTCAGTGGAGCTCAGCTGTCAGAACACAGCAGAGACTGTTATGGGCTAGGTTAGCAGAGGTAAGAAAGGGAGGAGGAAAGTTTTTGAAGAAAGTACGGACCTGGAGCCTCAGTGAAGTACAAGGTTGGATACATGGAAAGGAAAGTGGAGTAATAGGCCAATAGGAGCAAGACACAGCAGCAGGTGGCAACACAGCATGGAGGGGTCCTTCTTGGGCACACTGGGCAATATCTGGCACCAGCCAGTATTCTAGCTCACTCCTCTAAGCAGCAACAAGGCTCAGAATGATTCTTTGAGTCAGAAGAGATGCCTGAAAGAGGCATAGCTATTCCAGTCAGGGTTCTATGGACATTGAGGGCTTCAAGCATCAGAAGACCGAGCTCTTGGCACTAGATGGTTTCTTTTACCACTCTGTGTGTGTCTCAGTTGGACCATCTAGCAAATGAGGAGCAAGGAGACCTGCCATTCTGTCACCATCTTACCTTGTAGCTTGCCACAAGACCCATTACTCTTGGGATATCTTTAGAGATAGGAGGGGAAACACCACTTCTTTGCCAGCTTCCTGGGTGTTTGGGAGGAGTGCAGAGATGGGACTGGTTCCAGTGCAAACCCCAGACAAGATGCAGGTTAGGAGATGCAGGCCCATGAGGCCTGATTTAGCCTACTGTCCCACACACAGACCCTGCCTTCTCTGAGGTACTGCCCCCCAACCAGTACTTGTTCCTTTGGGATTGAGAACAGCCCAGCTGGGTCAGGCCTGCTCCATATCCAGGTTTTCTTAAGCCAACGGCCCTGCATCTGGTCCCTACAGATGTGCCACAGGCCTAGGACAGGAATACAGGCAGGCCCACCTGGCAAAAGAGCCTCCCTCACCCAGGCAGCATGGCGTCCAGTCTGCTCTGGGCCCAGGGTCCTGGCTCCAGTACTCAGGGCTCACTGAGGTTTATTTATTTATCATTTGTTTGGGGTGAAATGGGAGAGAATCGAATCCAGTTGGCTTTTTTAGCAGCAGTTGGTGGAAGAAAGGCATGTCTGTTTCTCGCAAAAGAATCCCCCACATTGTGGCCCCAGCCCCCTTGGTTGGGTTTCATCAGACAATGCTCTCTTTTCTCCCTGTGCCCGTAGCTTACCCTGCCTGCCTGCCGCCGCCTGTCTGCCCTTGGTCCACTGGGCCTTCTGCTGCCCACTTGTTTTGGCTATGGAAAGGGAAGAGCAGAGAGGCCTAAGGCCTTGCCTATCAATCCAATCTGCCTCTCAAGCTAGCAGGGTTTCTGGGGTCACCCTATGTCCCTGAAACTCTTCCATAAGAATGTCAGATACTGTATTTAGAGATATGAATCCCCCTCCCTCCTTGACTGAGGACCAAGGGCTCGGGTCCCAGGTAAGACAGTGCCCCTGCCACCTCTGCCTCCTGGTTTCCATCACCACTTCAGATTGAAAAATGGTGATGGACCAAGTTCACACAGCAAGGTGTTATTGGCTGAGATATTTCCACAGCTCTGGTTTGAAATAAAGTTAACTAGATTGGTATAGGCTGAGGGTGACCTGTGAGTTCCCTACCCATTTGCCTGCATGAAGACATGATGTCTTCCTTTTGTCACCTGGCAGAAGATCACGGAGCCATACCTCCTCTGTGATTTGTGTCCTGTTTGCCTTCCATTGTCAGAAAATATCCCTTTTTCCTCACTCAGCTCATTCCATCTTTGCTGTTTCTTCCCGTTCATCCTACTCATTTCTGCCTGGGACCTTCGTACATGAGCTCACCTGCCTGGAGCTCTTCTCTTTGACAGTAACAGTATATATAAATAACACCCACCGTCCCCCAATGCTTATACCCCTCAATGCCTTGCCTTCTTTCTATTTCACTTGTGGCTTCCAAGAATGGTCAGTGAAAGTATTCTAGTATTCTAGTCTCCTAGGGTTGTCGTAGGAAAGCAATATAAAAAGTGCACAAGTGCTTTGCAGAGTCATGGGAGCTGAAGACCTGCGGACAGAGGAAGGAGATGCAGGGTGAGTAGAGAGGGCTGTGGAGGCCTGACTCAAGGTGGGTGGCCGAGCTGAGCCCTGGTGATTGAAAAGCAGAGAGCTGGAGAGTGTAAGCAGCCAAGAGAAAAGGCACCACCTAGGAAGAGAAAAAGATCATCTTATTTTGTCACCAGAGAGGATCTGGGAAATCTACAGAGAGGCAAGAACACTGTATTCCTCTTCCCAGCATGCCATGTGCAAAGCAAACCATCTGGGTAAGGTCTGAGACTGGATTTCCTCTCCTTTGCTCCCTGAAAATGAAATGAAATGAGACAGCCTTGTGTTTTTTAAGCCCAAAGTGTTGGGACAGGCAAGGCAGTCTAGGCATTTGAGCTTTTTAAAAAGAAGAATCTGAAGGCTGAGTCCCAGTGAAATGGCTCAGTGAATGAAGGTACTTGCTGCCAAGCCTGGGGATTTGAGTTCAGTCCCCAGGAAGCGTTTGATGGTAGATGGGAACTGATTCCACAACTTGTCCTCTGACTTGTACATACATGTCATGGCATGTTCTTCCCAACACACATACAAACACACATACTCACACACAACATTACAAAATAATTAATTAAAAACAAAAAACAAAAAAACCAAGCCTGAAGACTTCATTTTCCTTTTCACTGTTGTCTCCCAGCCTTTTGCATCTGGAGATAAAATGCTAATGGCCTGATCCAGATGCCATTTCCAACAGGTGCTACGTGTACTCTCAGGTACTGTGGGTCATCTGGGGGTCATTCTTTCCTGACTAGGAAGTTTAATGTTTTGCCAGACTCCTTTTACCTTTCCAGTGCCATTAGCTGGTCAGTCTGCTCCCCCTAAAGGCCATTCCTGGAGTACTGTCATCCAGGAAATACCCTTAGGATGCCAACACTTCACTCTGCAGGCTAGAGGCTTAGTCCAGAGCTATTCCAGAGCCATTTGTTATTTTTCCACAGTCTTTGACTGCAAGATGCTGTAGCTTGCGTCATCTGGGCATCAGATCATTCAGCCTCAAGATGCCAAAGCCTGTGACACCCAAATTCTAGCTTCCTCATTGTTCTGAGGGCCCATGTCACCAAGGATCTGGAGCTGGTTTGGGTGCTGTTATGAGCTCAGTCTGTGATAGCTGGCCTGCTCTGGAACTTGCCTTCTGCCGAAGGAGTGCTGGACTAGAATAGAAGTCTGCCTTGCACCTGGGCTTCTCCTACAAGCCAGTCCCCTGCTGGGCTCAGCTTCCTCACTTGTAAAATCCAGGCAGCAACCTCACAGGGTGTTCTTGAGGGTGGGAAGACAGCGGGTTGGGAAGGAGAGTGCTCTGCACATGTTGGTGATTCTGTGCCAATGCTGTCAGCCCTGCTCAGCCTCAGTACCAATATACTGGAAAATCCAGCTACTACCCTGCTTGCTTTGGCTTCCGTTTGCACCGTGGACTGTTTCCCACCTTTTGCTGTTTACCAAGACTTTTTTACCCCATAGACTGGACTCCTCCAGGTCTCTCCTTCACTCTCCTTGATTGCCCTTTCCCTGGGTACTTTCCATGAGTGCCTCTGTCATAATTAAGCCCTGTCTTGCTTCCACCCCTGTTTATAACTGTTTATAAGATCTGCTCTGTACAGGAGTCATATGTGTATTTTCTACATACGTTATTAACACTGGTGACTGCCTGTCTGCCACACATCTGGGTGTCTGAGATCTTACAGCACTGAGTGACCTTGGGTGGGGCCCTTGGCCTTTCTAAACCTTAACCTCCTCACTATCAATGTGAAGAAAGCAACACACCACACACACACACACACACACACACACACACACACACACACACACACCTCCTGTAGCTACAGCGATGAACAATGACAGAGAGTAAGGCATTTAAGGAAGCTGCATTTAGTAGGTGCTACTCAATATCAAAAAAGGTGACATTAAGAAGAGAAGTTCTGAACCTGTGCTCGAACCTCCCTGTAAGAAGAAGCTTTAGATGAGGTTGCTTAACAAGCTATTTGGTGTTTGTATTATAAATGCATAGAAAGACCAGGCTCTCAGTCAGTGGTAACTTTATTATTGTTTCTCTTTACACCTTTAGAAAAAAAAATGTAATCTCAACTTTGTGCATGCCCTTGAATAGTTGTAGGCAGCACAGCTTTGTTTCTGACATGATCAACACTGTTAGGCAAATTAAAAGGATGATGACTATCAGTAAAAGGAAGAGATAGGAAGCTTTGAGAGTGTGGAAGAGGGAACAGCTTCCAACTTCATGAAGCCAGTCTTATCCTGAGCACCAAGCCTGACAAAAACATTACCAAAAATGTACATACGCATATTTCTTATGGCATGACGGTGGATGCAGAAATTCTCGACAAAAATTAGCCAATCAAATTCAGCAAAAACTGAAGAGATGATACTATGGCTGGGTAGAAATTAACTTGAAACACAAGACTGGTTTAATGTGGGAAAATCTTAATCACTGCAATTTATTATATCAATAGATTGAAGGACATTTGCCTATGATCATCCAGATAGTTATAGAAAAAGCTTTTGAAAAAAATCAACATTCATGATAAAAACTCTCAATGGCCTAGGACTCAAGATCCAATAATGAATTTTTATGCCAAACCCATAACTAACATTATATAGCAAAGTGAAAATTGAATTCCTCTAATATTAGAGTAAGAAGGGAAATTGTATAAATAATAAAGAGCTTGCATCCATGATTAAAAAAGTAAAAAAGTTTGTATGTAAAGAAAGTTTTAAAATAAATAATATGGAAAAGAAAGAGAGGTATGGTAGCATGTATTTATTGTCTCAACATTTGGAGACTGGGGCAGGAGAATCAAGTTCAAGGCAAGCCTGGACTACATGGTGAAATCCCTTTTCTAAAGGGGGGAAGAAGAGAATGGAGTAGTGGGAGGACAAAAAAGTGAATGAGAGATGTAAATACTCAAAAGAAAAAGACATAAGATCGCAAATAAGCATATGAAAACTGGTTGACATTGTTGGTTATTAGAAAAAATGTAAATCAACCTATAATGAGACCCCTCTGTATAAATGTAGAAATAGCTACATTGAGGATTGGTGAGATTATGAAGAAGCTACAAATTCAGACACTGCTTCTGGGGACACAGTGTTGCAAGCATTCTGGAAGACACTTCTCTAGAGCCTAATAAGGTTAAACATCCACTGACCACACCCTGAAGTTACACTGCTAGGCATTTACACAAGCAATATAAAAACTTAAGTTCAAATACATTATATTGTATATGAAAATGTCACCATGAAACCTATTATTCTGTACAAGTAACATATGTTAATACAAAAACCCCCTCTGTGCACAGGGTATGATGCTGCACGCTAATGAAAGCAATCTGAATGTTCCAAAACCAGGGAATTGATAAACTGTGGTTCATCCACATAAAGGAGTACTGCTTAGCAATGAGAAAGACAGAATGGTTGACAAGTGCATTGTGTCTGATACATGTGATGCTGGGTAAAAGAGTCAGATTCAAATGCTGTATGAGTCATCTACATGACTCTGTGGGAAAGGCAAAACTGTATGTAGAGAGAAAACATAAGTGGTTGCCAGGGGTGGGGACCAGGGTAGGGTTTCCTACCAATTCCTACACAGGGGAATTCTTTGGGGTGTGGGAATTTTTTTATATGTCAGTTTGGGTGGCAATTTGACTATGTTTTAAAAATCAAAACTCAGAACTGTGTGCTGAAAAGTACAGGTAACATGTGAATTACGTCTGAGAAATGAGAATGATAAAATGAGTGAGTTAGTAAAGGAGTAAGGCAAAGGGCATACAGACATTCATTGGCACTGGTGAGATCCTTCCTCAAGCTCTATCTCTGAGACCATTTCAGAGCCTCCAACCCAAGATGTGCTGTGCATTCTCGCTAATGGCCTGGAACTGAGGCACAGCCTGCTCCTTCTCTGCCTGCCTCTCACCCTCACCCACTGATTGTACTGCCATGAGGGTCTAAAACAGAAATATATGCAAGTCCCTTCTTCCAGAGTCCCTCTTGCCTGTACCAAGAAGCGTGAATCCATCCTGTAATCCATAGAGCTTCTGAGATTTGTTCCCATCCCACCTACTACTGATTTCCTGACCTTTCCTAAGGTCCAGGGGGACAAACCACTACTGCTGTGCCAGGCAGACTGGTCAGTCCCCATGTTGGTGACTTTGGGGAACTGCTGCCTATTTCAAGAGCTCCAGTCCCTTTCTAAGTTTGTTTGCCACCTCCAAGTCTCGCCTGAGGTGCTTCTTCCAGGGAGGTCCTCCCAAGGACAGAGCTGGAGACTTCTTTGGCCTACCCACTGGCTGGTCACACCTCTGTCTCCAGCACCTATAGCCTTATGTTGCTCACAGCTTCTTTCAGGGAAAGCATGCTGCCAGGAGTGTGAAGACTTGCAGGTGTCCCCAGCCAGCAGCTCAGGTCAGCTTGAAGGTGTGGCCATCCCTGCCCACCTCTTCCAGGGACAATCTTTTCCCTAGACCTTCTCCTTGGCCCCAAAGGGACATTTTGAAAGCTTCAACCTGAAGCCTCTCTAGCTTGGTTGTTCAGCCTTCCTCCACCCTCTCTCTTCCCAGGGTAAGGCTGCATCACAGTCTGAAGGTGTTCACTGCCTGCATGTGTCTTGACTTCACCATGCACAGCCATTGCCAGAAGTTAACCCACTCCTACCTCTGACTTGCCTTAGCTTTTGCTTCCTAAACACTTCCCACTAATTACTCCTTTCCTTATCCATTGGTCTTTTCTTCTTCCAGTGTCTCTTAATTCTTGCATTTATTCATTTACTCAGCAAGTGATGCCCAGAATTTATTATCTGCTGCTCAGTGCCAAGGTTGTCCTTTTTCCATGAAATGCGACTGGATCTAACTTCTCCATTCACACACATACACAATTCTATATCCTGTGGATCCCCATTCCTTGGTACATGTGTTCCTATTCTAGTTTGGTTTAGCTTCTCCATTATTCTAGCTTATTCTTATTCTAGCTTCTCCATTAATGCTATTCCTATTCCCTCGTTAGCTTTTGTAAGGCCTTCTACGTGCCCTGCCAAGGTGGCACTTGGCCTTCATGCTTGCTCACAGCAGTATATGGCATGCACTAGGTTGCAAAAATTACTTGAGTGCCTTGAGTGCATATTTTCAGGATTGTTTAGAAGAGATAATGTGTATAAAGCATTAAACAAAGTTACATGGTAAATGCTCAGGGTTGCTTTCCATAAGTTCTATCTATGACATGGCTCATCAGCTGGGGTGACGTTGTCTTCACAACATCCCATATGCAGTTGGAAGAGACAGATGCGGATACACATGCCTCATGGGGTCACATGGTAGGCTGGAGCGAGGAGTCTGATGTCTCTGCTAATGGCCCATTGTTCCTCTTTGGGACTCAGCCTCCTCATCACTATCAAAATTAGACTCTTGTTTCCTGGGCTCTTGCAGAAGTAAGATACTGCACTATGGAGAGATCCTCCTCCATGAGGGCTGATGAGCTTGTGACACAGAAAGTAGAATTTCAATAAACATTTTATTACATGATACTAGTTACAACTTATAATTTTCCTTGTAGCAGAAATGATATCCTTCATCTACAGTGGTCATTGTGAAAATGGAGGGGGAAAAGCTAATATTTATTAAAGGATAGCTATGTGCTATGATTCATGTCAGATTACATTTCAGGGTTTTTCACTAAGTCTCAAAATCCCATTCTTCTATTCTTATTTCTTTATTGGTAGACCAAGGTCAGAGGAAGGCAGAAAGTTACCTAAATATTCAGAACAAATAGTTGAATTCTGAGCTCACTGCTCCTGGCCCCAAAGATAGTAGGGTCAGGTACCTTTGACTTTAGGTCTCAAAATAGAAAACTAAAATCCAATGAAAACTGAAATCTCCATGACAGCTGTGAACACAGAGGTCTGGAAAGCATAGGAGCCCTCTAGTAGCCTCTTGTCCCCATCTGCTCTGCCTACTCATCCTGTGGTTTTGACCATCTATATCCCTGTGGAAGGAGAATAGTCATGCATCTGCCCCTGGGTAATTAGAAGCTTCAAATATGTGAATAACCAAGAAAACACCATTAGGGCTTGCCTGCTACCTAATAAGTATGCAGTGACTGTTGGTAAATAATATTATTATTGTCCTCATAATTGTTTAAATTCCAGCCTAAGATGAGTAGGGGAGAGAGGGTCTTCTTTTGTGCAAGAAATGTCCCTCTGGAGAGTGTCATTGGGCTGCAGCCCTAGTCCCTTTGGCTCCCATGTTGTCCAGCAGATCAGAGCTTGCTGAAATGGTATTCACCGAGTGTTCTAGCAAAGCACAGAACATGTATGAACATCACAGCTGTGGAGATGCCACCTGTCTGCTCATCCCCTTCACCCCACACCTTCCAGGACTGGCCCTGATTTGCTGTGAGTGCCTCAGCACTCTAGGCCCATGAGCCAGGCATCTCTGATGGAGTCTCCAAAGAGCACTTGTTTTCACCTGTAGGTGGGAACGTGACACCCTGCATGAAACTTTGTCTTTCTATTGAACTAGGGAATCTGAAACAAAAGTGGGGAGAAGTCATTTCATGCTGGTCCTGCAGCATCAGGTGGGAATAAACTAGAGGGTACCACCCTCCTTCCTGATGTCTGCTGACAAGAGCTACATTGTTACTGGGGAGGGAAAAAAAGCTAGTACTAATTTGAGAATAGTATTCTTTTCACTAGGATTGATTGGGCAGGTGATATTCCAGCTGTTGTCCAAGAACTTCCCAACCATTCACCTATTTAATACTCACGCTAACATCTGTAAACATGCTACCTTGCAGATGAGAACGTTGAGGCAGAGGAGTGGAACTATTTTGCCCAGGGTCATGCAGATGGTGTGTGGAGAGAAGGAACTCAAGTCTACATAGCCAAGCCACCATTCTCTCTGGAGGTGGAGACCACTCAGCACAGTTCAAGTCACATGGGCTTTCCCAGGCCTTCTCCTTTAAGCTTCATGGTGCCTGGAGAAGTGACAAGAATTTGTAGCCACATTGATAAGTATGAGAACTGGAGCCATGAAGGGACTTGGCTAGGTTTATAAAGGTTCTCAATGGCCAGTCAAGTTCTCTGACCCATAACACAGTTGCCTTTTTCTTTACTAGGCTGCACATGTAACTGTGTGTGCATGTGTCTCCAAGTGTGTCCATGTGTTTGCATGGGCCTCACATATACACATATATTGTACCTGTGTGTGCCTATGTAACATGTTATAAGTATGCATATATCTATGTGTGTATATTATGCTCACACATGTATACAGATATTTTGTTTAGGATGAGGTTGATAGTTTAGCAAGGGAACCTGATACCATGTGCCTGGTGAAGGTGCGGAGGGACTTTGAACTGTGAGATCTATCTATAGTGAGAAACCCATCTATTCTGGTTTTACCACTGAGGTTCTGGAGATGTCAGTAAGTCCTCTCTGTTCCCCTAAGTCTTTCTGATATCATGAATCCTTGACAGGGTGGGAAGCTTGAAGGCCGCTGGCATTCTGTGCAATGCAGAAGTCCCAGTGAACAGTGAAGGGGGGCTCTGAGAAGACTTCGCAGAGGAGGTTACAAAGCCCAAGATGTTTGGGACAGAGACAGCCAGCCGGGATTGGCAAGTGTGGGCAGAAAGTGTCATTCATATGCCCGCTGCTCTTCTGGGCTATGCTCCAGAAATAGCTGTGGTGAGAACTACACTTTTAAAGTGAGTCTTAATGTTTTTCACTGCTGGAAAATATGCCATTATGGGCATTTTTCCCTCCAGATTCCTGGACCGCCATGCCCCCAAGTGCCTGCCCACATTGCTCACTTTATTTGCTCTGACTGAAGCCTGTCTGTTTTAATTTCTGTGTCTGTCCTGCCTCTGTCCCTTGATGGTGTCCAGAAGAGCTGGGATGTGGCCTTGCTGTCTGTGTTGAGCCTTGTGGGATGAGACTTTGGTTGTAGCTGGCAGCAAAGCAAGGGCTTTCCCAGGACGCTAGCCTTGCAGATGAGGGCAGAGTGTCACAGTGTGTACAGGGGGCTGCTCTATCATTTGATAAAGGGAAAACAGCGGCTGCTTGCCACATATAGAGTGCTTTTGGAGATGACAGTGATACCACAGACAGTCACATGTCAGTCTTAGGTTGATCCCTGCCAAGGTATGCAAACCATGGCAGGCTCCTCTGTGTCTGTGTGCCTCTTTCCTCAGGTATACAATGTGGTTATACTAGTTTCTGTTCACAGAGCACCCTCAGCACCTACCGTGTTCCTTCCTTCCTTCTTTTCTCCTCCTCATCCTCCTCCTCCTTCCCCTCCTAACCTTCACTACCACTGAATAAAACATGGCTACTTGCTTCACAGAGGCTCATGGAGACCATGGACCACCTGGCTCCCTGTAACACAAGGAGCTGTGACTGTGCAGTATAGTCCTGTCTTGGTGGGGACGGAGTGCTAATAAGCATCTTCACTTCACCTGGAACCCAGGGGAGTGTCAACAAGGTTTAACTTTGAAGCCAAAGTCACAGGGAAAAACAGTGGTCAAAGGACATTGTGAGTCTGAAGCCCGTAGCACTAGCAAGAGTCTTTAGATGGATGCTGCGTGGTAATTGATATTGGGGAGAAAGAAACGTGGTGGTATCGAAAACAGAGCATAGGGCATGGTGTGTGGCAAGTGGGTGAAAGTTTAGATTGTGACAATTTGAGTCACGCAGGTTTCTGATTTTGCTTGGATTTCAAAGGGGTCGTTTTGGGTGCAATGTAGAAGAGACGGTGGAGGCAGGAAGGATGGTGGAAAGGAGAGTCCAGAAGGGAGGACTAAAGTCTAGAGCTAGGACAAGGTCTGGTGCCTAGGAAGTCTTGAGGGAGTGACTTGGGAGGAGACTAGCTCATGTTTGGCCTTGCCCAAGTCATTTTTCCTCCTAGGGCTTCAGCATTCCTATCTGTAACCATGACACAGAAACTATTAATGTCAGTGTTAAGACTCTGAACCCAAGTTCTCACTAGCTAGATATTTGGGGTTAGGAAAACTAACCTCTCATGACCACAGTGAACTTCTCAAGGCATAGTACCTCCTGGTCACAGCACTGTTCACAGAACTGAAAGAGAGAATACAGACACAGCACCCAGAATAAATGCCTGGAAAATAGCAGTTCTGCGAAACTGTACATGTGCACCTGTACTATATTTTCCATTATCTATTTCTATGGTTTTTGTTACTGTCGATTAACATCTTTTCTTCTTATAGGCATGGTGGCATGTATGCATCTATAATCGCAGCCCTTAGGAGGCTAAAGCAGGAGAATTCTGAGTTTCAGGCTAGCCTGGGCTATGTAGCAAGACTCTGTCTCAAAACATCAGCCAAAGTCTTTCCCTTTCGCTCCACAGTAACAAACGTTTTAGGCAAGATTTGTGTAGACAGACTCCCAGCACCCATCGTAGACATTGTGTGCACATGTGTAGGGTCATCTCTTCACTGTCATTGTGTTGGACTTTAACTTGAGTACCTTCAAAAGCTTGCTCCCTGCTCTTTCAATTCTATTTTCAGATGCCAAACCCCTTCCAAAGTGGACTTGATCAATTGATGATAATCAAAGAATCCTGGGGGACTTAGGAATTCAAGGTTCTTCCCCCCAAGGCCCCTGCAATCCTTGTTCTTTCCTTCAGCATTGTCACCCCAAGCACCAAATGCTGGAAAGCTTCCTGCTCCAGGTTCCCCCACAGAGCCATCACCATTTCTTCCTCCTAGCACCCTATGTCTGTGAGATTCTAAACTCATCAGCATCAATTTCTTATCTCACCTCTCCAGAGAAACTATACTAGAGTTCTGCTTCCAGAAGAAATGAGTCTCCTGGTCTCAGCCAGGGCATCTTTCCGACTGTCTACAGTGTGGCGTCTATCTCCCAGAGTTTTCTATATGCATGGCTTCTCTCTATAGGTCTCAAATGCTTTGTTCTTCATGCGTCAGTTGAATGGAATACAGTTCAACTCACTCATCTTACAAAGTGGACACAGGATCCCAGTGAGAAGAGAGCAGGGAAAACCCTTCTGGCCCCTTCTAACCTCAATTCCACAGAGCTTCCTGGGAGCCATACTAGCCCCCAAATGTTTAAAGAATCTATTGACACAGAATATGGACTGCTTCTTGAAGCAGGAGATAAAAATGTCTTTGCAGCCTAGTGATTGTGAAAGACAAGAGTGGAGCATGTGCCTTTCACCACTCTCAGCATACCTTTAGCACTGTTACCTAGTTCAGGGTTTGAGACAAAAGGTACTGGTGTGTTTTGGCTTTTGTTATATTTGAATGGGTGAAAATATTTATACAGGGCCATATTCCAGAGAGGGATAGAGCTGGGACCAAAAGAAAAAAAGGGCAGATTTTGACACTGTAGTCCCGAGCTTTGTCTTACTGGGCCCCTTGGCTCACTTCTCCCTCTAACCTTTTTGTAATATCATCTTTGAGCCTATTTATACACACAGCACCCCAAATGAGAAGGGTCCTGCAGACAGACTGTGTGTGCGCTGTTTTTCTAGTTTCTTCTTCCAGGCCCGACTTCCCTTCAGCCTCACCTAATTTCCCTCGTCTTGTTTTATGGACCTGTGCCCAAGGTTTGGTGGCTACAATATATAATTTAAGTCCCATTTGCGGCTGGCAAAACATATAATGGTACAGAACTTGAAGTTGATAATATTGTTGCAGACCGCTATGGGATTGGGGTAAGGAGATGGTTTTCTTTGTTTCCTCTTTTAAAAAGGAAGTTATGGTGGACATGTGAATCCCCAAACCCCCATTGAGTCTGAGACATGGAATTCCTACCTAACTTAGGTATCTGAGTCTGGAATGGTGCCCTATGTCATCATCTACAGATGAAGGAGAGTTGGCACCAGCAGAGAAGAAATATTGACCTTGAGAGAAAAATACTTTTGTATAAACATGAGTGACCAGTCTTCACTACAACTCCTGCCTTATCCGGAGTCTCTGGGCTCACACATATCTGAGTAAGCTTGTTTTTAGAACTCCTGTGTTAAACAGTAAACAACAGGTTTGAGGGCTGTCTCAAACTCCAGGTCACCTGGACAAATCCCTTCCCTCTTCCTGGACCTCACTTTCCTCACTGATGATGAAAGATGATGATGTTTTGCCAGAGGTAATGATCGTGATGGTGGTGGAGGCAGTAATAGTGATAGTTATTAACATCATGGTTGCCTATTCCTGCTGTGTTGCTAGGTTTCTATTGCTGTGATAAGTAAGCATCATAACTAACAGCAACTTGGAGAGAATGAGTTTATTTCATCTTACAGTTGTAATCTGTTATGAAGGGAAGTCAGGGAAGGAACTCAAGGCAGGAACCTGGAGGCAGGAACTGAATGAAGCAGAGACCATGAAGGAATACTGCTTACTGGATTTCTCACTCCTGGTTTGCTCAGTTTACTTTCTTATACATCCCAGGACCACAGACCCAGGTATGACACTGTCAACAGTGGGTTGGGCCCTTCTACATCAATCAGAATCAAGCAAGTTATCCACAGGCATGTAAGATTCCTCTTCCCAGAAGCCTGTAACCCATGCCAAGCTAACCAAAAACTAACCAGTACAGAGATGATAATAGTGGTGGTAGTGCAATGATGGTAGTAGTGAATTTAAGAGTGATGGTAGAAGTGATGGTGATGATAATTTTTTTGAGACATGGTCTTATTACACACCCTTGGCTGACCTGGACCTCGCTATATAAACCAGGCTGACCTTGAGAGTTCACAGAGTTCTCTGCCTCTGCTTCTCAAGTCCTGGGATTAAAGACATGCACCACCACATCCAGTGTTGCTGTTGCTGCTGCTTCTGATGCTGATTTTAATAGTTATTATGTTGGTGATAGGTTTGATAGTGATGATTGTGGTAGTGATGGTAGTAATAATGATTGTAATAATGCTGCTGACTTTGATGATGGTTATGGTGTTGGTGATGATTTTGACAGTGCTGGTGGTGGTTAAAATAGTGAGGGAAGGAGTCATGATGATGATTTTGAAAGGGATAATCTTGGTGATAATCACAATGATGATGGTAGTCATGGTAGCAGTGATGATAGTAATGGTGGTAGTCTTGGTTGTAATGATCATGTTGTTAATCATGGTGATGATGAGGAGGAAGCAGATGGTGATAGAGATAACAGTGATGGTTTTTACTAATTGATCAATATGTTGTTAATGTTTTCCACAAATTTATTTCTTATCATATTCCAGAATCATACATACTATTATCCTCATCCTGTAGACAGTAAAAATGAAATATTAATTGATAAACATAGCAAAGATCAAACAGCCCCTAAGTAGAAAAGCAAGATGACTTTGGCAAAACAAGGGTTTTATGTATTGTTAATGCTGCCATAAGTTTCAAATATATTGGCAGTCAGTCTAGTTTGAAGAATTCTTATCTTACTTCATGCCTTCTTCTCCATGTGGAATTCATTTGGGACTAGAGAGACCCTGTCCTACAAGCTTCAGGCTCAGCTTGTCCAAAGTCTCTCCTGACTTTGTCCCAGTGGTGGAACTCCTCACCTGCCTGTCTTTCATCCTCATACTCCATGGACCATTTCACCTCCTTTCCTGTCATTCATCCATGCTAATATACCATGGGAGATAGGCAGGATGTCCCTTGCCCTCTTGCTGCCCCAGGATAGAGTTGCTTTTAGGATAACCTGTCATTAGATCCACACATATAGTGAGTAACTGGATAGTGAAGCATCTAAATCACGATCTGTCTCAGCCCCAGATATCCTTTTCTCTCGAGTAGAGTCTTCCAAAGCATCCTTCCATATCTGCTGCTAAGAATGGCTGTCTTCCATGATAGCACTTACGAAAGGAAAGGTCTCCCAAGCAATAAGCCTCTCCCAATGCCAGGTATCATCCTGATTATGGCAGCAGCTTGTTTGCATTGCATCCTTAGAGGAGAAAGTAATTTGTCCAAGATCACAGTCTCTAAAGTCAATTCCCCCCCAACCCCCGGTGTGTGTGTGTGTGTGTGTGTGTGTGTGTATCTTTATTTCCTAAATCCCACATTCTGTTACATGGCAGGACTTTGGGAATGTCTCCTCTGCCATGATGAATCCTTTAAGATATACGATTTAGACACAAACATACAGATGTTAGATTTTCTAGGCCACTCCAGTGGCACAGGGGCTAATGAGAGACGGCATTTAAAATGAGGACAAGCCCAGGGAATGGAGGTCTTTGAGTCCCTCCTGAGATGCAGCCCTGATTTCTGCAGCCGCCTCTGGCTCATTCAAACCTTTGCCTGTTGTGTCTGAGTTCTTTAAGTTCACTTAAATAGCTTGCCAGTGTTAGGAGGTTGCCCTAATTTGTTACCTATTTTATTACAGTTGGGCTTTCTTTGAACAACAGTTGCTCAGAGATAATTTCCTTGTTGGAGCCAAACCTATTCCCTGCCCTTAGAAGCTCGATTGCAGTGAAATTCTAGTCCAGTTCAGTGTGAATACATGTGAGTGAGTGCATATGGTGCTGAGCTCAAGTTCAATGTTACAGTCACCTCAGTTCAAATTCTGCTGCACTATTTGACTGTGGTTTGATGTTGGGCAAGTCACCTAACCGTTTGGAACTTTAGTTTTCTCATCTATAAAACAGAGCTAATGACAATGACCTACTCATAGGAATGGAGTAAAGATGATGAGCTAAGACACATGCTTGGCAAGGAGGAGACCCTTGAAGAACATCAGGAGTGGCTTTTATTAGTGTGTGGAGCATGAAGGGATTTACAGAGACTGGGACTGCTTTCCTACTTGTGAGGAGTGGAGAAGTCAGGGTAGCCTGTGACATCACCACCATTCACCCCCACCCCACCCCACTACGGTTTGCCAGGTAGATGGAGAAAATGATGTGGGCAGGGTGGTTCTCTGGGCTCTGGTGCTGCCCCTCCACTGTGTATGCATCTCCTACATCTCAGTCTGGACTTTGCTCTAGCATTGAGGCAGGGGAACAGGCTCCACCTAGCATCACTATGGAAGTTTCTCAGGACTCAGACTGCCTTGTTGGGGCTCTTCCTGGAATTACAGCCACCAGATCCTTCCTCCTACCTTCCCACTCTGAGCTCTGAGTCTAGCCATTGGCCCTCCTCCCTGGGAAATGTGGCCAGTGATGAAACAGACACGAGTCCTGTTTGTGGCTTTATCAACTTTGGAAGCAGATCATGGGAATTCTCTGAATCTGGGCCCCCAGCCAGGGGCATTTATAATCAGACATGGAACAGTCATTAGAGCAGAAACAATAAATTACAACAGCACCACCAGAACTGCCCAGAACTGTGCACACGAGGGGAACCCAGCGTGCAATGCCCTAGCAGGTTCTCAGAGGCCAACTTTTCCTCCTGAAGCCCAGCGCCCCAGCCCCACCATGGAGCCCAGATATATACTGTGAACAGCTGTAGCTTTCAATATAGGATAGAGCTGAGTGTGGGGTGTGGAAGGGGGCTTGGGACTAGAAAGGGTTCTCCATAAGAACATTCCAGATCCAGGCCTTACAGGAAGGTACAATTAGTGAGCATGGTGGGAAGAATAAGAGATGAGGTGATCATAGACCCAACATGCATTAGAGACCTGGCACATACTAACCAATAAGTAAGCCCACCGGTTCTTTCCAGCTCCTTTTTTCTACCCTCTGCCATCATGACTAATTAAACTGAATTTAAAAATCAGAGTCTCCTACTAGAAGAAAATAATTCAAGATACAGATGCCAATAAGCAATTTCTTAAAAGGATTCCAATAGCATAGAAAACGATTCCCATAATTGATACATGGGATTACATGACATAAGAAGCTTCTGCATAGCAAAGGAAGCAATCAGCACATTTTCCAAATATACACGCATGGGGGATTAGTACCAATGATATATAAAGAACTCAAAGGTCAAACATCAAGAAACAAAACCAAGCCTGTGAGATGGCTCCACATGTATGCTGTGGCATGTGCATGCCTGTGCATACATACAACATCATGCATATATACACATAATTCCACTAAATACACATGAAAAGGAGAAACCAAATGACAATATTTCTGGTGAGGATGTGGGGAAAGTGTGGACTGTGCAGCCACTGTGGAAATCAGCATGGAGATTTCCCCAAAAACTAAAGATAGAACTGCCATGTCTGGGCACATGACCAGAGATTCTGTGTTCATAGGGACACTTGCATATCTATAGTCAGTGTTGCAGGATTCACATTAGCCAGGAAGTGAACTAGACTAGATTCTCACCCACAGATGAATGGATCAAGAAACGGAGGTATGTATTCACAGTGGAATTATATACAACTATAAAGAAATGAAATCATGACATTCACAGTAAAGTCATTGTGTTAAACAAAATAAGCCAGACTGGGAACCACAATACCTTGTGGTGTATAGAAAGCTCATCCCAGAGAAAAGGCCACCCAAATGAGGATATAGGGAACCACAATACCTTGTGGTGTGTAGAAAGCTCATCCCAGAGAAAAGGCCACCCAAATGAGGATACAGGGAACCACAATACCTTGTGGTGTATAGAAAGCTCATCCCAGAGAAAAGGCCACCCAAATGAGGATACAGGGAAAGATTTTCTCCAGGGGCACATTTAAAGCCTGAGTTAACATTTAAAGGATATAAGAACATTCTAAGTAGAGTGACCCAAATGACAGTTTTTCCTGCCTTACCAAGCAGCAGAATGTGTTTGTACACTTAGGATACTGCCAGAAGGTCATTGCTGCCAGAGTATGAGTTCAAGGTGGAGAACAGGAACTCCCTCAAGAAGGGCCTGGAATACTTGGAAAGTGGGAGCCGGGCTTCCCTCCTGCTTTGCTGATTTCCAGCTCTGCTCTCAGGGGAGCTCAGACCCAGGGGCTTTGCTGAATGACCAGATTACATGACATGAGTCCCAGTTCTGGGACCACAGATCTCAGACCTCAGTAGCTGCTGGAACCCTTGACAGCTATGAACTTAAGTAACACTTGTCTCACTCCAGCAGACCTGAGAGATTGGGACAGTTTATCCTCCTCATGCTAACAAGAAGAAACAACAACTTTCTCAGAGTCCCTAACCTTAAACAGCACGGCTGTAACTGGTCAGTCACCAAAGATCATTTGTCCCTGAGCATTATAAGTTCTGATAATATCATGGCTGTGACGAGATGAGCTACACTCACTTGGTAGCTTGCTATCTTGCTCGCAGGTTCCTTCCTGTGATATGAACCCTTGTTCCTAGGGTGAGCCTTTGTATCATGGCCCCTCTTGGGTGATCAGCAGCGCACATGTGAGCTGTATGATCCTCTTCTAGAAACAGCTTCCTTGACCCAGATTCCCTTCCAGCTCCTGCCATATCTCCCTGATTCCCTTTATAACTCAAGGTCACTGATTTGAGCATTTTCAAAGTCTCTCCTTCTCTCCCTTCCCATTCTCTCCTCAGTTCGGTTCCACCCCCACCACTGTCCTGGGACCACTTTTCTTAAATCTAATAATGGATGCTGTGTTTGACAGACCCTCTCTGTCTACACTCCAGATATTCCCAGTTCCCCTCCAAGGCCTTCAGTCCCATGCTAGTATGTCACTTGTGTCATCTGTTTATATTATGGACACTTGCAAAGGTCTTAGGATTTGAGTCAAGATTCATAGGAACTCGATAAATCTGAATCAACTGGCAACATGATGATTATACCTCATCTTACATGGTTAGTGCTGAGCTGTCCATCAGGGGCTTTAAATTTAACATATTCATAACCAAATTTCAGTTCAGGTTTCCCTCAAGTTTTTAGAAGCCCCCCCTCTCCAAGTTTAATCTCAGTGAATGCCTCAAGGCCTAAGCATGAGAGCTGACCCTGAGTCCCACTTTTCCTCTCCGCCCCAAGACCAGACTCTGCTGGTAGATCTGATGCACTGAGTTCTACATCCTGCCCCTGCTATGTTCTCCAGCACCACCACCTCATCCTGGCTATCTGTGTTCCTGGCAATGGCCTCCTGGTAAGTACCCTTCCCATCCATGATGCTGGTTCCTCCACAGTTGTTTTGTAGAATCCACAGGGGTCCTTGTTGAGCTAAGTCAGAACCCCCTTTACACCCAGAATAAAGTCCAGAACCTACACTGGGCTTGAGGCCTTCTGTTGTTGGAGCCTGGTAGATCTCTCTGTGACTTTCCACCCTCTCCACCTGGCACCCTCTCTGCCTTCCTCTAGTTCCCTTGCTGCTCTGCTGCTCCTCAGAGGAGCCCATGTCCTCCCCTCTAGACCCCTTGCTTGGCAGGTCATCTCAGAATCATCCTATGGCTGCCCTCCCTTAAAGCCTTTAATCAAATATACTCCCAGAGACATCCTGTCATGACCTGTGTGTCTGAGCTCTCTTTTGCCAATGTAATAAACCACCATTAATGGCTTACTAGTTCTTCTCTAGTTCCTAAGCTGTAGGCCAGGGGGTCAGGCAGAACACTCACCCTATGAGTTTCCTGGGGTACTCGGCTGTAGCTACAGTGCCATTGAGGCCTAGGTGTATCAGGAAGGTGGCTCAATGAGAGCACTGTTCTATGGTGTACTCTGGGGGCTCACTACGTAGTGTCTCTGGAAACATAGCTCCTCACTCCAGAATGTTTACTCCTCACAATACTTCTCAGTAATCCAAGAGTGCAAATGCCATGGGTGTCAGGAAAGGAAAACCATTATTCCTGCACCCTGAGCCAGAAAACTGGCAGAGTTTCACTTCCACCTCAAGTCTCAGTCAAAATAAAAAATAACATCCCAGACACGGAACTCTCCTCTTGATGAGAGCAGTCCCAAAGACCAGAAGCAGCCCCCTTCAGCCTGCTACTCCAACCTCCCACCCTGGTCATTGGCTGCTCTGTCTGTCTGTATCATTCTCTGAAATGCAGGCCTGTGAGAGCCAGAGCCTTCTCTTCCTTATTCACTCCTTTCTTACTCTATGCATGAATTGCCTGACAAAAACATAATGGATAAACCAGTGGCCACATGGAGAAGAAGCCACTAGTTTTGTTCAAGTGTTAGATTCCTTTGGAAACAATGGAAATGATTATTTTTATTTGGCTTTATTTTGTGGAGTCCTGGAATGTTCCAGAGCCATAATGCTAGAAGGATTCCAATTTTCTCCCAAGAAGCTGTACCCAGACCTTTCTTTCCCCACGAGTAGCCACATCTTGCCTTACATTTCCTCACCTGGAGAGGTGTGCCAAGAGGATCCATGAGGGTGGGTGGTCTTTGGGAGCCCACAGAGAACAGCCCACATAAAGGGGGTCTGGTATCAGCTCTGTTTGTGTTTTGCTGGTGGGGCCCTGGGATTGAAGGAAGGACACGGGGAGGGACAGAAGAGTGCATGATTTGTGGCTTTTCTGAGCCCTTTCCAGGACCAGAGCTGCCTAGAGGCTAGACCGGGAATTAGGCTCTGTATGTATGCTTCCAACAAAGAAGTCACACTGTCACACAGCTGCTTCTAAATCTGTCCTTGGTGAAGCTTTAGAGAGGAGGGTGGGAGGAGAGGGGGCGTGGTTAACCATCACTAGCATGTCCCTTTTCACATCCCCAAGCTGCCCGTGGCCTTGAGCTGTATGGAGCTAAAGGACAGGGGATTGACAGAGTCAGCCAGGAGCTAAACACTCATCCATGGGAGCTCATCCATGGGAGCTCATGGTCCAAAGATATGGAGAAGTCTACATCCCTGAGGAAAGAGCTTTCTGGCCACCTCTGGGGCAATGACTTTGTCTTAGCATAAGACATAAATCTTAGGCCCCCTAGTCTTTCTCTTTCTTGGCATCTTCTGTCTGACATGGAAGGCATTTAGGAAATTGAACTCTCAGCCTTGGCTGGCCATGACTTATACTGTACCTTCAGTAAGAGGACTCCTAGTGTGAGTTCCAGGAAGATACACAGTTCAGCCTACCCTGCGCCTGAGCACATAAACTGAGTGCGGAGGTCTGGAAGAGGAGGTAGAGTCAGTGTGGGAGGAGCAAGAGGAAGAGGAGAAAGCCATGTCTACAAGAACCATTTTCATATGGAAACAGTGCAAGGAACCTTGGGAGCATGTAGCTCAGGACAGCCAGAGGAGAAGCAATTATGCAAGTGCCTCAGAGTGATAGGAAGGGTATATAAATAGAAGGAACAGCATGTGTAAGAGCCTAGAGGTCAAAGAGGAGTATCAGGGGAGGCTCCCTCCAAACAAGGAGATACTGGGAACCACAAAGAGAAGCATGGGGGAAAACCATTCCTAACAGAGGGACCAGTGTGGATGAGGGGCATAGAAGTACAAAATGCCTCAGGGATGTGTGTATGGGGTGAGGGCAGGGGGATATGAATATAGCGATCAGGGAGGGAGTGCTCAGGCAGTGGTAAAGTGGTCTGGTTAGAGAGAGCGGTGGAGGGGGGGATTGGAAAGCTGGGAATTGACTCCAGTAAGTAGATTGTTTTCAATAACAATCCAATAGCAGTTTTCAGTGCACTAGACAGTCATGTGTTTCTACCAGGCTTTGAGGCAAAGCCAAACTGGAAGGATGGCAGGAAAGAGGATGGTGTTGAGCTTGTCATATAAAGTCCAGTCCTAGCCTCACACAGGGCGAGGAGACCCTCCAGTGGCTTAACATCTTCTGTGTGTGTGTGTGTGTGTGTGTGTGTGTGTGTGTGTGTGTGTGTACACTCACTGTCCATCAGGCCCCTGTGTGTATGTGTGAGAAAGCAAGTGAGTGTGTATGTGTTTATGAGTATGCATGTGTATGTGTGTGCATGTGTACTCACTATCTACCCTGCATGTGTGTGTGAGTGTGTATGTATGTGTGTGTGTGTGTGTACTCATTGTCCACTAGGCCCCTGTGTGTGTATGTGTGTGTATTGGTGCATGTGTGTGTGTGCTCACTGTCCACCAGGTCTCTGAGTGTGTGTGTGTGTGTGTGTGTGTGAGTGTGTGTGTGTGTGTGTGTGTGTGTGTGTGTTAGTATGAGTGTATATGTATGTGTGTGTATACTTACTGACCACCGGGCCCCTGTGTGTGTGAGTGTATGAGTGTGCATGAGTGTATGTGTGTGTGTGTGTGTGTGTGTGTGTGCACTCACTGTCCACCAGGCACCAGACTGGGATGCTGAACCCACAGAGGGGGACCTAGCTCACAAGGAGCACAGCCAGCCACCTGAGGGCAGCTTTGAGGAGTGAAAGCAGAAAGGTTGGTTCCTTAGTGGGACTGCTCAACAGAAGGGGACCAGTTATTACTCCACATATATTAGGTGGCGACCAGATGCCTGGCTTCCCAGGCCTGGGAGCTGATGTGAGGAACCAGACAGGAGTGGCCATTACAGTGGAGAGGGGCAGACTGGGATGTTCCCCAGTCACTCACAGTCTTCTTCAGGAAAGACACGATGAGGTACAGCACAGGAACCAGCCTCTGAGACAGAGAGACTCCAGGAGATGGGGTGAGCTGGGTGAGGCATGGAAGTCACCCAGGACTCTAATCTCTTTGCCTCTTTGATTCAAGTGAGTGTTCTGCAATTCTGCATTCTGGGTCCCTTGCTTGCTTTAGATTATCTCTGGCTATGCAAGAAAAATGTTTAAGCAAGTGAGTAGGCTGGAACAAAAAAAGGCTGAACAGATTTGGTAGGAAAAACATCTCAGACAAGAGCAAAGCCCTTGAGGTAGAAATCAGCTGTGCTCACAGACTAACCAATCATCGGGTCCAGACAAACAGGGGCAAAATATGGGAGAATTCAGTCCTGTAAGTTCTCACTTAGGGAGCTGCCTGAACATGAGTTCCAACAGGGAGGTCTTACACTTGTTTGAAGAGATAGGGTTTGAGTTGGGCCTTGAAAAGAGCCAGAAGCCGGACACAGGGAGTCCTAACTGCAGCAGCTCAGACTGAGGGCCAAAGGCGCATCTCATTCATGCATTCAGAGTGATCCCTGTGCTGCACTTGGATACCAAACTAGCTGGTTTTCAGACTGATTTTCTTCTACAGGGTTCCACCCAGACCTTTTCAAAATATAAAGGACATGACAATACAGACATTAAGTGCCTGGGTGTCCCCTGCCTGAGCTTTGCCTTCTTCTCAACATGGCAGCTCTGTTTGCATTTTGGAGGCAAAAAGCCAATCTTTCACAGGGTCTTAGGCCAGCCATTCCGGGAGTGGAGCCCAGAAGCTGAGGGAAATAGAGAAGGCAAATTTTGTGATCAGAAGGTATGTGAGGGGGACGTATCACACAAAGAATCTGTGATGTGATATCATTCAGCCCTCACCAGAAACAAAGCTTATCACCCCTATTTTGCAGATGGCAACCCTGAAGCTCAGAGAAGTTAGCAGTGTTCTTCCTAGGCTGCAAAGCTTATTGATGCTACTGAGCGACAAATTAAACTTAGGCCACTCTGATTTCAGGCTCAGAGACCCTTCCTCTGTACTGCACTGCTTGCTGGCCCCATGCCTGTCACTGCTAACCATGGTGTAGTAGAGGTGGTCCTTAGTTTTTCCACTGACAATATGAATGAAGAGAATATCGCATCCCCAGGGGCTAGAACAGTAATTTTTGAATTTGACCATGCCAATGAATCACTTGGGGACCTTGTTAAATTACAGATTCTAGTTTATAAGATCTTAGGCTGAAACCCAAGAAGCAGCATCCCCATGTGCCCAGGACATATCCAGTGCATGGAGCATATTGAGTACTGAGGGCTGGGCCATCTCTAATGGCCACACCTCCACCAAGGTCGACAGTGACTGGAGTGAGGAGACTACATATATTCTTGTGATTCCGATTCCTGCCTATTCTGTGCAGCTTCTGGGAAGAGGTCAGGCATGGAGGAAATGCCCCCCCCCCCCCCCTTACAGATGAGGAGTCAGGTTCTGAGATAAAGCAAGGTATGCCCTACTGTGCCTAGCCCAGCATCCTTCTTTGTCATTCTCATGCCTGTCTCTATTTTTCCCTTCCCTAGTGTCTTCTTGGCAACTAGTTGGGAGGACAACACCTCCACTAGGTACCCCCATTATAGGTGCCTCTTAGTTTTTTTCTAGTAGGAGTCCCCTCCTGAGAAAGTTGAAATATCTTTCATAGCTTTAGGGATATTCTGCCACAGGTGGCCTTGGCGTCAATGTGCTTCTCACCTGAAGCCGGAGACTGAAAAAGAGCCTGGGCTTTCTGGGGGGAATTCCAGGAGCAGGAGCCAGCTCCACCCAGGAAGCCTGCGCTCTTGCCTGCAGGCTGGCTCCACCCCAGGGATGGGCATACCATGCTCATGGGATGGCTTTGGGCTTGTTACTTGGAAGAGTAGATGTTTGCAAATGGATTTATGGGTCCCATGTTTACCATATTGTTAGGGAAACAGGGCTGCAAGACTGAGTCACCCAGAGCAGGAAGACTGAACCGAGCACCTCAGGTGGTCTCTACAGATTACAGATTCTAGTTTATAAGATCTTGGGCTGAAACCCAAGAAGCAGCAACAAGCCCAGGGACAACTGTTCATACATGCCAGACCAAAAGGCCAAGTCAGCCCTGTCCTGCAGCTCTGACTGGAACTACACACCCGTACACATTCCCCTTATCTTCTAGCCTTTCTCCATCCTGTTTTTTTTCCTAGGTCTCTAAGGTACTTAGAAAGAGGTCTTTTATACACACACACACACACACACACACACACACACACACACACACACACACACACTCATTCACTCACTCACACCATCTGCACTTGCTGTGAAGGGTGTCTGCCACATGTCATGTAACCCAGCACTTGCCTACATTGTGCCTGTGTGTATATGCATGGTATGTAGTCTTGCTTTCATGTGGATTTTGCTTCCCATCCACTTCTTGAACCCAGGAACTCAGGATGCTCTGTTCTGTTTCATTGGTCTTCATGCCTGGTCCTATACTATCTTTGTCTCCATACTATAATTTGAAGTCAGGGATTATATAATTTCTTCATCACTATTCTTTCTGCTTAGGGTTGCTTTGGCTATTCATGGGTGATTTTTGTTGTTGTTATTAGTTGCTTGCTTGTTTGTTTCTGTATGAATTTGGGGAGTTTTTTTTTTTTTTTGCTTCTATGGAGCATGTTATTTGGAATTGATTGGAATTACACTGAGTCAAAGGTTACTTTTGGTAATATAACCATTTATACAATATTAGTTCTGCTGATCCAGGAGAAATGAAGGTTTTTCCATCATCTAGTATCTTCTTCAATTTCCTTTTTCCATGTCTTAAAACTTTTATTGAAGATATCTGTTGTGGGTTTTTCTAGGCTGCTATGGATTTAATGTTACTTACTGGCTCCCCATAAAATCTGATGACACTAAATGATGTTTGTAACTCTTGCCTCTAAATTATCTCTGATTGGTTGAATAAAAGTTGCCTATAGTCTGGGGTAGGCAAACGAGGGGTAGGTGAGGATGAGGTTCTCGAGCTTTTGGGTGAAGAGAAGGATGAGAAGAAGCACAAGGAGGAAGAGGAGAAAGGATGGTTTCCATGGGTCAGGAGGATCGAAACTCCATGTGGCCTAGAGGACTGGCATGGCATAGAACATAAATACAAGTACCATAGGGTTTTTTTTTTCTTTTTTTTAATAATTTATTTTTTATTTCTTCAAGTTACATCTCAATCACAATCCCCTCCCTACCCCCCGTCCAGTCCCACCCTTCCACCCTCCTCCCCCTCAGCCCCACCATCCTCTTCCCTTCTTTTTTTTTTTTTTTTTTTTTTAGTTTAAGGTATTTATTATTCCCCCCAACAGCTCTCCCTTTCAGTCCAAATAATGGTTCTTTTTCTTATAACTATAAATACAATACAAAACAACAGAAATAAATAGGCCACGATTATAAGAGTTATATGGCTTAGCATACATTCCCAATGTCCAGTCCATATGTATTTGGCACCTGACTTTAACATTCTACTATCTAACCATCTCCATGAGTTTAAAGTTCTATATCTAACTCAGCTTTCATACTAACTTGCCTCATAATTTTAAAAATATCTTCTTAGATCCAGAACACCCTCTTGATTCCTAAACAACTCAAAATTTCACTATGACACTCTAGGTATCTATTCTTCAACCACCTCAGAGACCTGAGAGGGATAAATATATCTGATTATATAGGAAGTGCAGGGCCTGCAGCTTCCAAAACTAAAAAATGACATACCAGTGGCTGGGAAGGTAGAAAGTTACTTTAGAGGATTAAGATTTGCCTAGCCCCAGTGCTACAAGGCATTATAAAAATGTAACAGGTATTTGTGTGTTTATTCATAAGTAGCAGGATACAGGATAACTCCTCAGCCCTAACAACCTGAAATATCAATTATAAATATTAATATTTCCTTTTACAGATATATATTCGTTTCCTTGGCTAGATTATTTCCGCATTATTTGTATTTTCTCTCTTTTATGTGGTTCTTAGCTTTAAAGGTATATGTAAGTATGCATGTGGTCATGTAACCAGAAAGGGAACTACAAGATTAGGGGGAGATACTGAAAAAGAGGGAGGATAAGTAGAGCATGTGTGATATGAAAGTAGAAATGAAGCTGCTGGAGCTACAAAAGTACAAGGAGGATGGTCACTACAAGGTGGATCTAGTGGAATATCCTGACCTTCCAGAATATTCCATAGGCTGTTGGAAGACTGGAAAAGAAATCCAAGAACAGGGTTTTTCATCTTCAGATGAGAAATGGTTTGAGGGTTAAATTTTGTGTGTCCACTTGTTGTGTCACACTACCCATATATTTGGTCAAATGATATCCTAGAGTGCATCTTTTCAGATAACACTAAATCAGTGGGGCTTTGAGTAAACCACGTTACCTTCTTGATGTGGAGAGGTCTTACCAAATCAAGTGAAACCCTCAGGAGAAACATTCAGACCATTTTGGAGAGGGATGAAATTATGCCAAAAGACAGTCTTGGCCTCTTGCCTGGACCTCTGGTCTGTCAGTCTACACTGAAAGTTAGGGTATGGTCTCATGAACCAATTCTTAAAATTAATCAGTCAACCAACCAGTATCTATCTATCTATCTATCTATCTATCTATCTATCTATCTATACAGAGACAGAGACAGAGACAGAGAGAGAGAGAGAGAGAGAGAGAGAGAGAGAGATTCATATATCTCATCAGTTCTGCCTCTCTGGAGAACTCTTAACTTATACAAGCGCAATCAGCATTTATTATCTAGAATGTCCTTGGACCTGAGCATTTGATTCACTTTCAAAGGTGAAGCTGCAAAGGCTCAAGCCTGAAAACTAGAGCCCTGATATTGCCTTTAAAGATGTGAGTATTGAATCCACTCCTCCTTTGCTGGAGGGAGTGCAGGCTTGTACAACCACTATGGAAATCAGTCTGGCAATATCTTCGAAAACTTGGAATAGCTCTGCCTCAAGACCCAGCCATACCACTTCTGGGTATACATCCAAATGATTTCTCACCAAATCACAAGGAAGTTTCCTCATCTATGTTGATAGAAGCCTTATTTGAAATAGCTAGAAACTGGAAACAACCCAGATGTCCCTCAACCGAAGAATGGATTAAAAAAACTGGTACATCTACACAATGGAATACTACTCAGCTATCAGAAACAACGAAATCATGCAATTTGCAGCCAAATGGATGGAACTAGAGAAGCTCATCCTGAGTGAGCTAACCCAGACTCAGAAGGATGCACATGGCGTCTATTCACTTATAGTCGGATTTTAGCCATATAGTACAGGATAAGCATACTAAAACCAATGCACCAAAGGGAACAGGAACATAGACTTTTTACCTGTCAATGAGACACTTTGCCCTAGTAGTGCAGCCTTGTAGGCCCCCAGTGTATGAGGAGGCTCTTGGCCCTCATATGACTGCTGAACTGGGGCAGGGGACTGTTATGTAGGGACACTCCACTCCAGAGGAGTGGGATGGAAGGGATAGGGGGTAGAGGGTGAGAGAGTGGGACTGGGAGGGGAAACTGTGATGAAGATGTAACCTGAAGTAATAAATAAATATTTTTTAAAAAAGAAAAGAAAAGATAAAATAAAGATGTGAGTAATTTCCTCACACCAGAGCCCAGTTGTAATCACTTAGGTGAAAGGTGGTTCCAGTGACACCTGCCCTACTCAGGGACCCTGGTGACTTGCAGGAACAGGACTTTGGAAGGCCGTACTTTCTGTCTTTATAACAGTACTGAGGGATGACAAAGGATCACCATAAGCAGGTTAGAGTAGAAGGAACTCAGCAATGCGTGGTGCAGTACTGTGTACAGGTAAGCAGAGGTCAAACTTCCGCCCTGGAAGTCAGTGAGGGAACCAGCACTAAAGGGGCAGCTGATCTAGTAGCTAGGATCATTCACATCCTGGTCTGGGCCTTATCTTTTCACATCTGCCCCACCCTCAGGTGGGTGCCCCCAGGACTGAGGTGGCTGTGGGGCCAGCTGCGTGGTATATATTCACCACGCTCAGTTTTTATGCTCTTAGTTTAAAATAGGCACAGTGGTAACTAGGTGGAGGACACAGAAGGTCAAAGCCCCAGACAGTTCCGCAAGCAGAGAAGCTTCTCTCTGTAGATGAAACTTCCTCTGGAACCTGGGACCCTGCCCCATACCTGCTTGGTGGGGACTGGGACCTATGCACCTCTTCATCAGTCATGTCCTTGTAGTAACTGGAAATGGTAGCTGGGAAAGGTTAAATCTGGACAGGTAGAAACTTCTAGAAGGCTCTCGGGGATGCAGCATGCAGTAGAGGAAACACAAAGTCACTGGCTGTTCCTCCAGGCTCCCAGGGTCCTCTTCACACTCACCTAGGTGCTCAGGGGTTCCTGCTCCATCTTTGATCTATTTGTTTGAGTTTTCGTCGTGTGTTGTGAAGATGTTCCAGAGAACCTGGTATTATGAGGTGCAGCAAAGCTAACTATCTCAGCAAATCCTTTTTGCTATCTGCATCACACCTAATGGGTGAAATGGCGAGTGCTGGACATTCTGACACAACGTCAGGAGACTCTGCTGTCACCCTGGTTCTCTTGAGTCTCTAGTGAAGGTCTCCGCATGCATGTACGTAATAAATGCCTAAAGTATAACTATAAATAAAATGAAGGGAGCTAACACATATTGAGTACCTTGCATGTGCCCCTTCTAACCACTGGGTACCTGATACTGCACACTTATTCAAAACTGTTCTCAGATACAAAGTAACTTTGAGGTCAGACTGGTCTATATAAGACCCTGCCTCAAAAAAAAAAAAATGCAAAGCCCACGAACATGCATCAGACGTGGTTCTTGGTTAAAGTTTGTCTTAATACTAGCTTCTCAAGAGGGAAAGGTATGGATGACTTGGTAGTTGCAGCATCTTTGGAACCTAACCTGGGGCATGATGCAGACCAGGGAGCTCACCTAGCCAGCCTCGCAAAGGGGTGCCTCCAACAGGCAAGTACTCTTTGAATGAAGTGTTATCCATAGGTTTCACTGAGGACAGCGTCTCCAGCCTGTAGCGCCCTTAGTCTATGATTTGCTGGAAATTACTCATGAGAGCAAGTGGCTCAGAAACTTAGGCTTCCAACATGACCTTTGGCTCATCCCTTCCCTTCTGGATGTCACTGTCTTTGGTGTAGAGGGAGAATATTAGCAGCCCCCTCTTGAAGTCTTGGAGATACTGATGAGCTCCTATTCTGTGCCAAGCCAGGGCAATGAGTTAATGTCACCTGGTTCTCAGGAAAACTTATGATCAAGCATCGCTCTTCCCTATCAAAACAGCTTTCTGTGAAGAGACTCTTGGTGAAGCTGAAGCCTGTCGGTTCCTAGCTGATCTCCATCCCTTCCTCTCTCCTGACAAAAGGGAGTTTCTGTCTGGGATGCTAGTCATTGTTGGGCTCCAGAGTGCTCCAGAACTCTGTCAGCTTTCCCTGTCTGTTCTTATCCTCTGACTTCCTAGCCCAACACCAGTAGTGCTCCCCAGGAAGCCCTTCCAACAGCCCCCCTTTTGAGCAATGGGCATCCAGTGCTGCACACTTAATTCCGGGTGTATGAGAGAAAGACTGACAGGGAGAGCCAGTTGGAGGGAAGAAAACATTCCCTGGGTACCAACGTCCTCAGAGATCTTCTGAGTCTGTTCTAGTAAAATGTCCTTATGAACTACGAGGTCCAGTCTAGGCCTCTTATTTTGCACTTGTGAAGACTGTGGCCTATACAAAAGTCACCTTGGGCAAGCAACAGTGGAACCCAATGGGGAGCTCAATTGCTTTCCCCAATTTCCCACAAATACAGAAGGTAGTGACTCCCCTGCTCCCTTCTGCCCCTGCCAGCCTCTGCCTTTAGCTCCAGGAAGCTTTCACAATGGAATTGACCAATCCTATCTTTCTGGAGTTTCCTGTAGCTAAGAGACTAGTATTCTCTTGGGATAGGTAGTTCAGTGTGGAGAGGGCTGGGGCATATGGTTCATCCACCCAGCCAGCCAGGCGGCCACTCATTCCATTCACACACTCTGTCACTCTCTCATTCACTTATTATTTATTTACTTCCCTTTTCATTAGTCCATTTGCTTGTTTATCCATTCACACATTCACTGACCCACTCACTTGTTTACTGACCCATTCATTTCACCAGCCGAAAGAGAACACCATGACTGGTCTAATTAGGGAGACCCATAATAAGCAGAGAAACGCAGTACAAAATGACTGCTTGCTGGGCAGCCCTGGAGGATCGTGGACTCCACAGAAGGCATGAACAACTGGGGGATAACAAGATGCCCAGGAAAGCAGCCTCGAGGGTGAACAAGAGTAGTCCAGGTATGGGAGGAGAAAGGAGTGGCCTCAGCTACTGCTGGGGCTCTTTGGGGCCACTCAGGTCTGGTCCGTGCAGCCCTGCCCCTTCTGACCCCAGCAGCCTGGGAGAAAGAACCACAATCCAATCTGTGGGTCATCTCAAGCCCCTGGATATGTTTCCCTCAAGTCCTGGATCAGTGACCTTGGCCAGTGGTTTCTCTAGGCTGCCAGTGGTGCAGGAGGGAGTCTGGTTGGGTGTGAAGAGCTTGGTCTACTTTCTTCCCAGCCCAGTTTGGTTTATGGCCAGCTTCGCAGATTGTTATCTGGGTGCATATTTCCATGAGACTGTTACTACCTCTGTTTGCCTGTTCCAGCGGAAAGGAAGAGTGACGAGAGGACTGAGACTCTCTCTCTCTCTGGGCGGGGAGGGGGGGGGCAGTAGTTAAGGCTGTTGGCTTTGGAATCAGACAGGCCTGGATTCTGATTCTGTACATCCCTCAATGGTTCTGCGGCCCTAGACAGCAACTCCACATGGCCCACCCCAAGAGGCTGTGTCGTGTAGTGACATACACTCACAGGCTTGATATGAGCTTCTCCCACAGCATTGACAGGCAGCAAGTTCTCCAGGTATGGAGCTTATATTCTATCCATCCACTTGCTATGCAGCTAGTGAGCATTTGCTGTATGCAGAACTGCCTGAACGGCGCTCTAGTTCTGTGACTAGGTAGGGAATGCTTCATCTATATGGATTCCCAGCACCTTGAGCTTCTGTGACCTCCTGGGGCATCAGATGCCTGTGCTTGCACCCTCCATGCAGGGTGAGCAGTGTGATGCACCTGGAATCTGGAACCTGGGAGTTACAGAAGCTCAAGAGAGAAGGGAAGGGGGGTGGGGAAGGTGACATTCTTATCAGCATTCCTGAGAGTTGAGTCTCTAGGAGACTTCCTTCAGAGGTGAAGTGACATCTCTGGCTGGTCACTTACTTTATTCAGGCTCTTAACTCATCCACTTGTAAAACAGAAATAATACCAGTACAGTGTGTTTTATGAACAAACCAATACAGTGTATTCACTGGGCAGTGTAAAAAGAAAAGGCACTCTTCTCAAACACAGAACTGAACCCAGAGTCCTTTGTGGCACACGCATGTGTGCTGTACATGACTGCATGTCATAGTTTCTAGCAGAAATTTAAGATCTAATAGGAAGAGGCAAAACAGAGGCAACGGTGCCAGTTTCTAGCCTCTTAGATTTTAGAAGAATGTTCCCAGTGACAATAGTTTACCTTCTCCATGCCTTTATAATGTCACTGCCCCCATACATTGATGGATGGAGTCTCCAGAATATTAGACAAGCATGTGGATGTGGAACTCTAGCATTTCATTAGTAGATTTATGGATTCCTACCCTGCCCAGACTACCTGCTCTGGACCTGTGGACTCTCTTCTCAGCTTGGTGGCCATGATCCTCCAGTGGAGTCCTTGGGGTTGGTGTTCCATGTGCTGGACTCAGTTTATGACACCTGACTCAATCTTTGGTTCTGGTCACCATCCCTGAGGCTGCTGTACCAAAGCAGCTGCCCAATTACTTAGCTGCTCAGAACCTGTTATCACATCTATACAGTGAGAAACTAGACCTGCTCCATAGCACAGATTTAAGTGCAAGTATTAAAGTACCCAGAGCTTCAACTGATTCCAGAGACGGCAGGAACTCTCTAGATTGCACCTCTTGATCACAGCTGGACTAGGGAGAATGTTCAACCAGGTAAACATGAGGAATAATAGGAGCAAGAGCACAGCACCAAGGGGAAGGACGTTTGTGTAGGGGAAGAGAATAGGCCAGATGGGAGGACATTAACAGGGGTGAAGAGTTTCCCATATAACCCTGTCCAGTTGTCTCTTGGCCTGTAACTTCCTATGCATTTCTCTGGCCACATGGAGTTTCTCCCCATTTAGCCACTATGCAATTTTTCCACTGGTTCCTGTGTCTGTGTAACATGGCTTTTCAGCTGTGCTTGTCTTCCAAGACTCCAGGAAGTAAAAGCCTCATCCTGAAAGCCATCCTTGACAAGCAGGGTTCTCAGTTATCCAGTCCTGCATGGTTTCCCAGTCCTTGACTGCTGAACCTTTACAGCATTCTTCAACAGCCTCTGGTTTTCTGGCCTCCTTGCACACCAGGAGCCTCTGAACCCCAGGAACACATTTGGCACCTTTGTGGTTCCTGGGCTCCTAGCAGGACCTGGTGCATTTTCAATGACAATAAGTGTTGGATTGTTGAGGGAATGAAGGAAGGACCAAGTAAAGAAATGACTGCAGTGATGGGGCACCTCTACTTTAAGGGTATATCTGTGCTTTGCTTTCCTTTCCCTCCTCTGTGCATTCGTTTCTTCTGTCTGTTCAGTCTGTGACCCCACTATTAGTGGGGAGTTGGTTAGTAGCAAACAGCCCAGCATCTGCCATCTCCCCAGGGATGCCCAGCACTGCTTTTCCTTCAGGCTGTCTGTGGCCTCCTAGGCAACCCCTCGAGACCTGCAGAAACCATGTTTCACTCCCATCCTGAATCCTCCCCCAAAACAAACACAGCCACTGCCAAGAGCCTCCAGGACTTGCAATGAAAAGCAGGTGTCACCCATGACCAGCAGCTTGAGGTCACTACCCAGGGGCAGGGAACGGGAATGGCCCAAGGCACACTCCATACATGTGCCTCCTAGAGTCTAGTCTCAGGGGGAGCAGTCACTTGCTGTCATAGGAGATTGCACCCTACTCTGTCCCCCAAGCCAGAGCATCAGGGTATCCCATGAGCAGCTGCATGAGGACATACCCCCCCTCCCCCAGCTCTGTTTCTGCTTCGCATTTCAGACTCAGCTTCAGCAAAGTGAAGGAGCACTAGGTATCTGCAGTCACCTAGCTAAGGATCCCTCCGTGCCCCCTGTACCTGGGTTTTCTTCTTGGAGCCTAACTGAACTCACTCTCTCACTGAGGTTCAGAGCCTGCTGTGGGGTGACAGCTCAAAGGTGTATGAGTGGACCCTGGGTATCCTACCCAGGCTCCAGCATCTGTGATGGACAGACTGTGCAAACCTTGGGCAGGGTTTCCATCTCCCTCTACTTCCCCGGTCTCCTGAGGGAGTTCTATGGTAGTACATCTACTTTCCCGCAAAGCTCCCTCCATATCTGCTTCTCCTAATCTTTATGCAACATGTCCTGTCCGCCTGCGATGCTTCTGCCTGGTTGTCTTACTCCTTTTGGTAGGAAGACAAGTTTACTGACCACCTACTATGTGCTGGACACTGTTCCCAACACTTGTAATATGCCAGTGAGCAAGTCCTGCCGGTTATCCTATTCTCACTGGCATCCCTGTTTACTGACACATATATCTTCCTGCCTTGAGGTGCTTACCTGTGACCTGGAGCAGGCTTTTTGCAGGCCTGCATGGCATGTAACTGAACTTCTGGTAGCACTTGGCACAAAGGAACCATATCTGCATGGTCCACCTCTGATTCGCCAGCATCCCACCTACAGCCCAGTCCAGTCAGGGTTCAGTCAGTGTCCATCGAAAAGAAATGGAGTGGGCTGGAGAGATGGCTCAGTGGTTAAGAGCTCTGGCTGATATTGCTATTCCAGAGGACCTGAGTTCAATTCTCAGCAACTGCATGGTGGCTCACAATCATCTGTAATTGGATTTGATTCCCTCATCAGGTGTGCATGAAAACAACACTCATATACATAAAATAAATAAATCCTTTTTTTAAGGAAAGAAATGGAGTATTGATACTTGATGCATTCAGTACCTTGCTTTCTCGCCCCTTGGCCCTTGCAGAAAGCTTCATCTCCTCTCATCAATTCTCTTCCGCCTTAACTGAGACTCTCTCTCTGCAGCGGGACCAATTCTCTATGTCCTGAGTGGCTTGTCTTTGGAGGAGCCCAGGCCGGTGGGTGCCACAGCAACCATCTCTATTTGTACTGGAGCCAGTTCCTTGCTTCCCAGCCCTCACCTCTGATTTCAATTATCCAATTGCACATTGCTGCTTAAAGCTGCCCCCAAGCAAAAGAGCTGGCTTGGCCCTGCCTTCATTATTCCCCACATTCCTCACCTTGCACTCAGCTTGGCCATCCTAATACACCTCTGCTCTTCTCCCCCAGCAGCCTCAGCAGAGTACGTCCAGGTCAGAAAAATAGGAGCCCGGGAGAAGAGTCGAGAAGAGGAATGCCCCTACAAGAAATCCTCCCACCACCTTGCTGTGCTTCTCACCCACATGCTTGGCTAGTCCTGGCTTTAGAACACTGGACTAGTAGATTATTGTGACCTTTAGACAAAAGTAGGGGTTTGTAGTCTCACCCATGGGGGACATAGGTTGGGACTGGGTCTCATTTGCCCAATGTTGGGATTTCTTCCAAATCTGGTTTATTTCCTTCACCCCAATGGTCACTTAGCCAGGATTGCCATAGGTGCATATGTGACAGTACTGGAAGCTGTAAGTCAGTTGAGAGATCCATATTTTACCCAAGGCAGGCAGCCGTGGAGTGGGAGTAACACGACATGGAGACAGCCACCTGGAGTCCAGCTTGATGCTACAACTGACTCTACTGCTGAACCTAGACACATGACTAACGGTGCCTTATCCCCTCACCTGCAAAGTGGCAGCAGTAGTGCTTCCCCACCTTATGCTGATGTGAGAGGGGACAGATGACGCCTGCAGAGCACATAGAAAGAAAGGTCTTTCCCTTTTCTTCTTGGATCCTTTGTTTTTCAGTTTGTTGCTCCTCTCTGAAATTTTTGTTGTTGTTCTTTTGTTTTTATTTTAATAAGAAAGCCATGCCTACTATTTTTCACTGGAGTCAGGTGGTGGGCAGAACATCTGCGAAGAAAGGAGAAGAGAGGGGGAACTCTACCCTGTGCCTTTAGAGTTTCACATTTGTGGGGTGTTGAACGCACCACGGGTTCATGTTTCAGGTCTGTGTAGGACCCCAGGGGACATTAAAGAAACCACTTAAGAGTACCATCTATAAAAGTCTGGTGGGGACAGGTAGACAGACACCTGACATAAGGACAGGGGAAGAAGAGAAGCTGGATGAGTGTTAGGTTTCAAACCTGGGATAAAAGGCTGAGGTGCCTACTTAACATATCAAAGTGGACACTGGCCTCCATGTTCTGACAGCATCCTTCAGTCCCTATCTGTCACAGGGCTCTCCTGGAAGGCATGCCCCACCCCCTACCCCGAACTCTCCAGCCCACTGGGCTGTGTATATATAATCCAACATGCTGGTTCCCTGCCCTCTTTGTACCTTTGGACCTCCAGGCTGCAGCACATGAATTCCTTTCTCTCCTCTCTCCCTTCCCCTCCCCACTCCTTCCTCATGGCCTAGCTCAGTCCTGTCATGACCGCTCTGAACTTTCCCAGATGTCGCTGCCTCTAACTCTGTTCTCCCACAGATCTACAATAAACCTTCTCCTCCACCATACCTAGGAGCAATCATGTCTTCCTTTCCTTTTCTTTTTTTATTTTATTTTTCCATTCAGTGAGCAATCGACTAGATTTACAGGACCCAGGTGAGCATCTCTCTCCAACTAGAAATACTGTCAGTTCTCAGGGCTGCAGGGCACACTTCAGGACCCAGGTGAGCATCTCTCTCCAACTAGAAATACTGTCAGTTCTCAGGGCTGCAGGGCACACTTAGGTTACTATCATGTATGCTACCTCCAGTAGGACAGCCTCTGGAAGCCTAGCCCATCCCCTGCTCCAGGGGGATGGACAGAGAAACTAGAGAACAGACCTAGCATAGAGAGGAGAAGCATAGCAGGAACAGAACTACTGTCCCCAAGTATCTACTAGACACTGTCCAAAGACAACAGTGTCATAGAAGGTGGAACTGAGCCAACGGACAAAGAGCAAAGTGAGAAAGTGGGTGCTCCCTGTCTGCAACTGCCCGGGCACTTGGACTTGATCAGAAACCTCCCATGAAGTGTAAGGTGGCCTGGCCTGTGCTGGGAACTGCTGGGAAAGCATCCTGGATTCTAGGAGAGAGAATGTCTTGGAGGCCCTGGGCTGCCCCCTAGTTTCACTGCCACAGATGAGTGTCGTTTCTGCCAAGCCTGTCTTGGCCTTGTCCTGTGGGGATGAGAATGGCTGAGGTGTGTGAGGTGCTCTCTCCTGGGGCATGTTGACCCTGAGAAGATGAGAAGGGTGCCCCTGCCCACAGTGACTGGGACAAGGGTCTTTTCAGCCCTGGGGCTGCCCTGTCCTCACCCCCCACCCCCACAGCCCCTCTCCATGAGTAGGCACTCTACTGTTCCAGGAAATGTTGTTACAAATTTTTTTTTTCCACCAGAGCACATGGTGGATTTTCCATGCCACCTCCAGCACATTTTCGGGAAGTCCCAGGTGGTAAGGATAGCGGCTGAGACCCTCCAGAAAGGCCAAAGATCCAACAAACCGAAAGACGGCTGGTTTTTATTTAGTCATAAGTACATATACATCTCAACTTTTGAATACTGGAAAGGAAAAAAAAAAGTCCAGCAAACCAAAAAAAAAAAAAAAAAAAAAACCACACACACACATACATCGCTTTGCTTTGGAGGGTAATTACTTTGAATTCAGTTAAACCAGCTTGCTCTAGCTAACTAGATTAGTTTACATCTTGTGGTAGAAAAAGAAATACAAATTACTTAGATTGCAATAAACCGTGTTTTTCTAACTAAGTAGATTAGTTTATATCTTGTGGCAAGAAATGAGGAGAATGGCTCAGCAAAGCCTGGTACTTGCTCAGGCCCCCCTCTCCAGTTCAGAGAAGGTTGTTTGCTGGGTGTCCTCTAGCCTCTGACCACCCCCACCCAGGTCTCCCTCACCCCCTTCCTCCAAGAAATGATAAGAACCGAGCCTGGGGAAAAGAATAAAAACCACATTGAGCCCAACTCCACTGATGGTGAAGCCAGAGCTCTTAGGCTATGTACTGTGTACAGATGCCATTCACTCCAGCAAACCGTTGCCCCATGACTCCTACTGTGGGCAGCCACAGCCTAGGTCTTGAATGTTCAGGGCCAGCTGCTTGAATGTGAGACGCAAATGCCACCTTGGGCCCCATGCATATCTTGCGCTCTGCTGACCCCTTTTTTTGAGACTGGAAATATTTTATGAATGAGGGGCTCCCATCGTTTGTTTCAGAACTTGCAAATTATATAGCTGGTTCTGCTGGACAGACAAGGGCAGGAAGAGGAGGACAATAGAGGAGGAGGGGCCTGCCCTCAGGAGCTGTGGCTTTGTTGAGGGCACAAGGTATTAAGAGTTCATGTTCACCAATGGAACAAGAACCATGGGGGATGCACAAACAGGTTGTCATCCATGCGTGACAGTGTCTGCAAAGTAATATTTTCTCAGGGGACAGATGAGGAGGTATTGTTCCAAGTGAGTACAGCAGCTTAGATGGCTTGGTTTGTATTTATTTTCTAAAAAGAAAGACACTTACTGCCTGAAGTCTGTGCCTTTCTGTTATTTCTGTCCTTGCTGTCATGTCTGATACCTTCTGTCACAGGAAAGGTGCTGCTGCGGTGTGTGTGTGTGTTTGTGTGTGTGTGTGTGTGTGTGTGTGTG
>CAJQZJ010005020.1:11779409-11831755 GCA_907164525.1 Lophiomys imhausi
TGTGTGAGTGTGTGTATGTGTGTGTGTGTTTGTGTGAGTGTGAGTGTGTGTATGTGTGTGTGTTTGTGTGAGTGTGAGTGTGTGTATGTGTGTGTGTTTGTGTGAGTGTGAGTGTGTGTATGTGTGTGTGTTTGTGTGAGTGTGTGTTTGTGTGAGTGTGTGTGTGTGTGTGTGTGTGTGTGTGTTCAGTTATAACTGACAAGCACTGAGCAGTTGTTGAGGAACCTAGTTTTTGTGGATAGGGGAGGGTACAGAGGGGGCTCTCTAAGGGTCACTCCCATAGAGAAAGTCATTTTACCCATCAGAATGCCACCCATGCATTATGCCCCACTGGGGCTTTGTCTCATTTAATTGTCACAAGGACCTTGTAAGTCTGTTACAAAGAATATGAATTCAGTTTACAAGCAGAGTGGTTTTATGTCAGACACTTATGTTTCCTTTTGTGAAAATCCTGGCTGAGAGTGTGCTCTGCTCCAGGAAGCTGGGGAGGGTTTGGAGTCCTTTTACTTGTCATCCTTTGCCAGACGTTTGGCGTTTTCGGCAGAGCAAGGTGGTCTAACAAACATCCTATCTGCGTTCCAGACCTAGGGAAGAAAAGCAGAGCGTGGGGTTGGACTCGTGAGCCTTCTCATTCCCAGCCACAACAACTCAGTCACTTGGTTACATTTAACTTCAAGATCACTTCTGGGTGGCTGTGTTCCTGGATAAAATGCCGAGAGCTACAACAAAGAGGCTGCAGATGAGGGTGAAATAACAGTGCATATGTGTTGTGTGCTTTAGGTTTGGGGTAGTTGGGTTGGGTTGTTTCTTTGTTTGTTTGTTTGTTTTTAATAATCAACAGTTCATAAATGCAAAGACAACCAGAGAGAGCTGTATGGCTTCCGTATTTGCCATTCCGCATTTGAGGATTTGGAGAGAAGGCCCCTGAACTCCTACTGAATGGGCACACCTACCCATGTAAATCCCTCTTCAGAGCTTCAGAGCTAGCTGAGGGTCATCAGCTAATTCTCTGAACTCTTGGCATGACAGTGTGCTCTTGCTTCCAGCACCATCAGAGAACTTTGTCGGTTTATCATTCTGTTTCAGTTTGGTGGATAGTAGTCAGGCCAACCTGAAAGCACAGATCTATGGTGCTGACAAGAGGGGTCCAGGCTAGGGAATCAGGACAGGCCTTCTAAGGAAGGTCTGTTTCTGGGACCCTGGAGTTAGATGGGTCAGGGTTAGTGTCCATCTCTTGTCCTCTGGCAGGTCACCAAAGCTCTCCAGACATTTCCTTGTGGGTAAAATGAGGCCCTTCCTCACAGCTCTAGTAAGGACCACAGCATGTGTGCACCCAGCATAAGGGAAGCACAGTTGGGTGAACTGAGGGCCTTTGGTCGATAGGGTACTTGAGGCAAGACTGCACAGTAGGAAGTTAAGAGGCTGGTGACAGCAGGAGATGAGGCTGTGTCACTTAGAAGGAGGAGTCCCTCATATCGGCTCTACTCCTGGCCTGGCCCATGCCTATTTTCTAGAAGCTGAAGTTTGTACAGAGCTGTCCCAGGGATGACTGTCTTGTACAGCTGGGCATGGAAAGAGGCTCATGGGACATCTGTGTCCCATCTCTGCTAGTGAACTGAGATCATGGGGTTTACAAAAACTGCTGCTTCCCCACTGGGACACTGATGGGACTTGAATATTTGGGCAGAGCTGGCTCCTCTCTCATTATGGGTTGGGTTGAGGACAAGTTCGACAGGGTTGGAGGAGAAGACGCTGCAGGTAGGACATGGAGGGAACGGGAGTTGGGGGGAAGCAGTGAATGAGGAGAGGGAGTAGGAGGCTGAGCAGAAGCCAGCCTAAGTCAAGAAGACTCTGCTGTGAGACACCGCAGAGTCAGAGGAGCCTCAGGGGTGGGTAGAGACCCTATCTCACACGTGAAAAGGTCAAGTCTCCAAGGACTCCTGATTTGTCCAAGTTTACCCTGTCGGTGATCCACTTACAATGTTTTGTCTTTTTTTCTCCTCTTCAAAACCAAACTGTACAAGTATGTATAATTATTGTACAGTATGTAATTGTTATAAGAGGCATAAACAAAAGATTATAAAATTCCACCATCTGGTGGAGTAACCACTGTTAGCATTTGATGTATATACTTCTCGACGTTTCCCCTTGTGGATCTGTGTCTCCCTAGACATGCACATATAAATGAATATATATTTAGAAAACTGAAGTCATTGCTGTATGTGCTATTTGGAAACCTCCCATGTTCAGGTCACCAAGTGTCTCAAGCATCTTCCCACTCCAGTAAATATACACCATCCCATTTTCTTTAGTGGCCAAAGAATATGCTCAGAGATTTCCCAGGTTTTATGGTGGAGAATACTTATCAGGTTGCTTTTAGTGAAAAAGAAAAAGAAATCTAGAGTATTTGAGGGGAGAGATGAGGTAATACCTTTTGCCTCTCTGGTCTCACATTTACCAAGCAGCCCCAGTTTGCCTTGCCAAGCAGAGTCTAAGATGCCCCACTCCCAGCGAACCCACAGATCCCTGACTTCTGTGTACAAAGACCCTGAAGACTTCCTTTCAATCAGTTACTGTGAGGAGAAGAACGAATCACATGAGCTCTCAGGATGATTTCCTACCACCCTGATTTCTAGAGCAAGGACTTCTTCCTCTCAGCTTGTCTTGTGTTCCCAAGAGGCATGGGATTCTCCTCTGTTGGGTGGATGAAGAGTGAGGACTCAGACGAATGCACTAGCCCCTGGCTAACATCATGGTGTAATGGAAAAAGCACCAGGCCTGAAATTCATACAAACCAGGTCAAGTCAGGCTCCCCTCATGTTAACAGTATAACTTCTAACCCTGATGTATATCTGAGTCTGTTTTACCATCTGTTAAAATGAATGAAAAAAGAATGTGAAAGGTGTCTGGTAGGCGTGTAACAGGTGAGGTTGCTTAGCCGTCTTTGATATCGCTGTCTTAAGCTTTCCTAGTCTGAAATATCACATGCTCCAAAAATCTGAAATTGTTTTTTATCACTGACATGAGTCTCCCAAGTGGAAAATTCCATGCCTTGAAACTTTGTTTCATGTGCAAAACTACTTAAAATAATGTATTAAATTCCTTCAAGCTATATATATATATACACATATATGATGTAAATATAATATACATACATATGTATGTCAAGGTGTGTCTGAAACTACATATATATTAAGATATATATGAAACATAAAGGAATTTCACTTTTAGACTTGGGTCCCATCCCCCCAAAACCACATTATGCATATGCAAATATTCCAAAATTTGACACAACCTCCCAACTCCCAAATACTTATAGTCCAAGCACCTCAGATAAGGGATCCACATCCTGGAAACTTCCTATTCGTGGTTGAATATCTCATCTACTCAGTGGCTTGAGGAGTGCTGGAGAACAGATCTGGTGGTCATAAGCCTCCCTTGTAAAAAGCCATATTAGTAGCTCCACCCAGCTAATGAACAAATGCCCGGTCATGAAAGAAAGTGTTTCTAATAAGCATGCAAGTGTATCTGCCAAGGCAGCCCAGCCCCCAGCCCACAGCCCCAGCTGCTGGAGGTTACAGCATCCTGTGTGAACAGCCCCACTTTTGTGCTTGGAACATGCGTGTTATTGGAGCCAGACGCCCCCTCCTCATGCCAGCGACCGACTGGTGTTCACATGGACTGCCCATTGTGAGCAGGCAAAGACTCTCAGCCTGTTCCAGAACCTAGACCACAACTGTCAGTGGCCAGGCCCAAAGCTGGACGAGCTCTATGTTCTCCTTGGTCACTTTGTGCCTGATGCCAGATGGGGATGGGCAGTTCAAGGGATTGGTATTGGCAGGTCCCCCCACTGGGCTCTGGCTCCCAAGAGACAGGCTGAGGGACTTGTGTTTTCTTTGCTGTGCTATTAAGCTGTCTTTTGCTTTTAAGGTTCCCGGACCTGTCATAATACAGGCCATCCCAGCCAAGATCCCGGGCCCCTGTTCCTTTGAACCTTGGGGGCAGCTGTAGAGAAATCCTGCTTTTCCTGTGGTGTGGCTGACAGCCAGCTGACAGCTCACAGCCAGGCTGCTACCAAGCAGGCTACAGCATAGACAGGCTGGGAATTGGGAACCAGTCGGTCCCTATGGGGATAGTTTACAGAGCTCTGCCACAGTCAGACCCTAGCAGGAGACAGTAGCGATGAGATCAGGATATAAGCAAGCTTATATACATAGTACAGTCAGAATTTCTGTGTTCTCAGAAGCCATTACATCAGTGTGGGGCTTGTGCAGGATGTCTTGGGTTCAGTCTAGCTCTTGGATGTATTTGTTTTTGACCTTCAGCAAGTTCTTTAATGTCTATAAACCTTCTATAAAGTGAGAAAAAAAATAATAGTTCATTTAATAGAGTGGTTCACAGGACTAAATGGAGATATGTGTTCCTTCAACATGTCTCCCAAAGCACTGAGTCCAGCGCCTGGCACGGCATAGGTTTTCCTTTCCTGGGTCCCCAGTCAGTGCTGCAGGTGGGGCATGGGAATGGGGAGCACTCAGCCCCAGAGGTCAGAAAGTCCATTTTCTGATTCCAGCTGTCATGGCCCCGTGATTACTCAGTCCTTCTTTCTGAGCCACTGTGTGCTTATTTCTCAGCACAGAAAACTGAGAAGCAGCTTTGCTGAGGCAGCTTCTAAACATAGGAGCACCTGGGGTGCCGGGTGTAAGATTGGCGGGTGCAGAGGGTGGAGCCTGGTAAAATCCCAGGTAACATTCACCGTGCCCAAACAAGGCCTTTCCCCTTTTCTTTATAGCCCCCTTTTCTCCTTTACTGGTTCACATACATCTATGTGCATTTCTCACACCATGAACCACAGCGACGAAGTTCAGTTGCAGGAGAGCACAACAAAGAGGGAAGAGAATGGGAGAGGACGCAGGGGAGACACAGGTATGCAGAGACAGGCAGATGGACCTGGGGACTTTGGGCAGTGAGAGTTGGGCAGCTAAATGAAGGATGCAGGATGTAGATTTCCTACCTTGATCGGCGGTCCAGCCAGGGACCACACACAGACACAGGTTTTGATGCATTTTTACTGGACTATGCTGTGTGCGCACACAGAGTCACACTTCCTCTCCCTAAATCTCATTCGGGACAAACTCAAAGATCCTTTAGATGTCAGGTTACCATCCTGCGCCCTGTGTACTCCCTACCGCTCACCCCCACACCTTTATGCCCGTTGCTCTGAAGTTGGTTCCCATTGCTCTTCTCATCTGAAAACACCCCCCCCCCACACACACACACACAGGCACACACCCAGTCTTGTATCCTTTAAGAAAAATGAAGGAATTAGACTTATTTTCAACACGTGTTTCGTGGGGAGCTGCTGTTCTCCAGGTACAATCTGGACACATGCCCTTTGCTTATTCAATCCGATCTTTCTTCCCATGTATCATTCATCCTGCAGCCCCTCTGCCACCATGCCCCAGTTTTTCCTATTTGGGTTACACTCTCACTTCTCCTTTTGGCTATGAGCTCCTCAAAGGGAGAGTCAGCTATTCCTCTATGATTATATCCACCTCCACAGACTGGGTGTCGGTGTATGAACCAGCTTCTGTTAAATTAGAATACGCTGAATTAAGTGTGTTTCAATTGAAAGGGGTTTGATGAACTCAGGTGGTTTGGAGCATTATGTATTGGATAAAGGAGATACCCTGAAAAAAAGTGTTGGGTATATGGAGGACGAGATACCTTGAAAAAAAGGTGTTGGGTATATGGAGAACAGTGCTTACCTCGAAGGGAGGATAGATGGCACAGAGGGGCACATTTCTGGTGTGCAGGCAGGGAGGATAGGAAGGCCTTTGGATGAATGGTGGAAGTGGGCTCCAGCTGAGCCAGAAGTCAGCACAGCTTTCCAGGTTCTCCTTCCCCTACATTGCCTTCTCAACTAGTGGCCTCCCAGGCCTGACCTCTCATTTCCCTACTATAAACGGCAGCCCCTCTAGTGCTCTGTCTTGGCTTCCTGTGCAGGCCTCATGCTGTTTTACAATGTAGGTGTCACTGGGGAAAAGGAGCCCTCCTCTCTTCTTCAGCTCTATAGAAGGACTGCATCACACAGGGCCTTGCCCAGGGGATGTGCTCAGTGGGTTCCTACCTGACCATAATTCTGATCCTGTAGCCCAGGCCAATGGTGCCTCTGTAGGTTAAGCAGGGGTACATGAGATTAATAAATATTTATTGGGTGTTAAGTTTTTAGCCTAATGTAGGAATTAGCAGCCATTCTCACTTATGGTAATGAGAGACATTGTGTCCCTTAGGGGGGTTGGAGCAGGAATTCTTTCCACCTGCCTGCAGAGTGTTTGGAACCCACCCTCTACTAGTCCCTGACTGGCCCTAGCCAGGACACCCCAGGAAGCTCCGTGGAAAGATAGTGTTAACAGTCCTGACTCTACCCGACCCTAAGCAATCCCCACTGCCTTCCTTCCCTCTCTCTGCTCAGCTCTGTGCTGGGTGCAGGGGACACAGATGGATAAAAGTGAGGCTTCCTCCCCTCCAAGGATCCCCTGCTCTCAGATAGGATTCCCAACACTTCTTGCCACATTTTTTCCCGGAGACACTCCCAGAAGATCTTCATGGAAGACAGAGCTTGAGCAGTATTCAGAACCATGGATTTAGAGGCTTGCAGGGGCCATCAGGTTTGGAGGTGTGTGCAGAGCTCCTCTGGTTGGGGGGAAGTGTATAAGTTCCCAGGTATGAAGGTACAGAAGCCTTAGCTTATGTGATGGACAGCCTCTACAGTGGTCCTCCCAAGACATCACTCTCCTGGAAGCTGAGATGGACACAAATAAGGGACATTACATACCTTACTCCTGCAGCCAGAGGGAGCAGTGAGAGGCAGGAGGCTCCCCCAGGGAGGTGTACCTTGAGCAGCAGTGAGGAGCAAGATACAGAAAGGGAACAGTGTTTTAGGCCAATGGAAGAAACCATGCAGTTAGAGCAAGGCTAGAGGTAGGACAAAAATCTGGCTGACTGGAGAGAGCAGGGTAAATTGTGCTGTCCAGTTTAGTAGCCACTAGCCATGTGGTTATTTTAAAAGCTAAATTGATGGGTGGACTGGAGAAGTGACTCAATGGTTAAGAGCCATGGCTGCTCTTGCAGAAAGGATCCGAGTTCAGTTCTTATCACCCACAAATCCATTCACAATGGTCTGTAACTCCAGTTCCAGGGGACCTGACACGTCTTCTGGCTTCCATGGGCACCAGGAACACACGTGGTGCACATACATACATGCTGGGAAAACATCCATACACATAAATCAAGACAAAACAACATTTCAAAGGGAAATGAAATTAGCGCACCAGAAGTATTATCTCAGAGGTGTAGGATCCCAGGTCTCCTTGGGGAATGCAGCAAACTCAGCTCCTCTTTCCCAGTGAATTCTTGGAAATGCCCTATGGATTGGGACCAACATGGGAAGGTGCTGCTGTGTGAGGCTTTCTTGATGTCATGAACAGCCATCACCGGGGCCACTATGGGGACCTGGCCAGGTGAAAGCTATACTGGGAAGGGAAAAGAGGAGCAGAGAGTTGTCCTTCTGAACAAGATAAGGAGGCTTGATGCGGAAGGAGCTGCCACTTTCTCAGTCATCTCACTCCTTCATCCCCAAGGAAAGTTTCCTGCATGTTCTGTTCCAAGGTTCATCTCCTCCATGAAGACTCCCCAGATCTTCCAAGAAGCCCCAGTTGTGCCTTATCCTGGAATTTTTTTATAAGACACGTATCTGAAGTCTGCTTATATGTCAGTCTTCCTACCAAGACCCTGGGTTCTTTGAAAGCTCAACCTTTCTGGTTATTTGAGCTCTTCCATTGGGCTGGACCACTCTTCCCCATAAATTAAGCTCCTACAACTGTTGTGGATCAGTGTTATCATTACCTGTCCACATGTCAGTAACTACATTAGACCTCCGCCTCCTTGAGTGCAGAGGCTGTGTCTCTTCATTTCCTGATGAATGGGGGATGTCAAGAGAATGGAGACTATCCTACGGCAGTGCAGAGACTGCCTGTTCTTCCTGGCCTCTAACTTCCTTTCTGGGCCCCTCGCTCCAGCTGATTGCTGCAGAGAAGATAATGGCAGATCCCTTTATTTCTTGGACCAGCCTCCAGGCAGAAGGACTTGTTCAAAGCGCCACTTGGTGACTCTTGCAAATTGTGTCTGACAGCCCTGTGGAAGGCCAGGCCATCTGCCTTGCCCCCTCTCAGGATGGAAGGGGCTAAGGTATTAGGTTTCCACTCCGATCCACACTTTGATGTTCAAAGCTGTTTAATATTCATTAAACCAGCCCTTCAGTTGTAATTGCAGTCATTACCCTTCCTTTTATGGTCGTCTATAAATGTTATGGGACAGACGGCACAGCTACCCTAATGAAGGGGTTTGATGATGGATAAAAGATTGAATAGACCCCTTCTAGCTGGTCTTCTCGCTCCTTGGCACCCACTGCCACCCATTTCTGCCTCCTTTTCCCCTGAAAAGGCAGTGTTTAGATTCAGAGAGTAGGATAACGATAGTGGGGTCAAGGTTAGCTAATTTTACTGAGACAAAAGGGCAGACTTAACCTAAACTCCCACACAAGCCTGGGTCTTGCTCAGGGCTTGCTTGGATGCTACCTCTGTCACAGGCTAAATTCTAACCTGATCTGGTCTGTGGATCCGCAAGAAGAAAATTGGGTTTCATCTCCTTGATTTAGAAAACACACGGTTTTAGCAGGTTAGGCCCATTGAGAGATGGTTTTTCTTTTTTTTTTTTTTTTTTTTTTTTTAGTTGGGGACAACACTGAGGGAAGTTCAAGGTCAGAATTTTAATCCAAATTTCCATCTGATCCAGGCACTTTCACATTTAGCTCACAGGATCTGGGTAGTGTGAATCTCTCTATTGGTCAGTTTCTTCACCTAGGAAGAATAAGGAAACTCTGTGCCTATGGGTGGTAGGCAGAGCCCTCTATTGCAGGTGTGCATTGCCTGGGAGAATGTCTGAAACAAAGCATGGTGCTGGGGTCCTGCCACTCACAGCCTTACCTTCTCCCCTGAACTCTTACTAGAGCAGGGGGTCCTGTGGTAGGGACTGGGACCATAATGGGCTGGTAGAGCCTGTAACTTGAAGGGCAGGGAGGTCTTTGCCAGCTTCTCTACTCTTAATTTCCAATAGTCCTTCTTGCACCCCTTCGTGAGCTTCCCAAGGCTCACAGGTGAGTTGTCTCGGAAGCAGGCACAGAAGTTTCGAGCACGTATTTCAGGAGGAAGCAAATTGCACAGAGCTAAGGAAGGTGCAGTGCCGGGGAATTTCCTATAAGAAAAAGCCATTAATTATACCTACCTGGGGCCATCACCAAATGTGGATTTCACCCATCATTCCTGAAGAGAGAGCTTTGATGAGGCACTTCTGATATCCGAAGGCTACATTCTAGCTGCACTACTTGCAGCCGAGGCATTATTAAATTCTTCACATATGCAGAATGGGGTTTGTATCATCCTGTCAGCCCTGGCCAATGCTCATCACTATAGCCACGCACTTCCTTTGGAATAGTGTCTGTCTATATACCCCATCCCTGACACACACACCCCTACCACCATCACACAAAGCACATCAAAAATTTAAAATTTACCTGTGCCATAGACTGACCTAGTCTACCCCTGCTCACCATTATCATAAATTGCATCTCTCAGAGCTCCCAGGATTCATGTGTGGAATTCCAGGAAGACAACTATCTTGTCTCCAGGTAGCAGTTTTCTCACAGCTAGTATGATGTATGGCAGAGGGGCTCTCAACAGTGTCCAGATGGCCTTGGCTTCTGGCTTGTGACTCTCCAAAATGCCACTCAGGTTACCTGCTGTTCCAGGTATATTACTGATGTCCATAGAGAGCAAAGACTTAGCTTTCTTTATATCTGTAGGAGGCCTGAGAATTCTTGATTTGCTGAGCGGCACAAATATATCCCTGGACCTGGAAGAGAAAGTCAGATAGAAACAGGACCACATCCTAGTGGACCAGTACAATAATGATGGATGCTCAAGGGGAGCCTGACTGGGTCCAGCTCATGGTGTTACACCCATAAGGTGACTGGAGCCTTCTCGTACAAGAAAGGGGGCATGTAAGTGTCTAAGGTACAAAATACATAGAAAGAGTGACTGAATGGGTGAATGACTCAAGGAATGAACAGTTTAAAGAAGTCTAAATGTATCTCATTTCTTTATCAAAAACTTTGAATCAAATTCACTTTAGAATTGGAATTTGGGGATGTTACAGTGTCATATAAAGGGCATATTCATGTTTAACACCTGATAGGGTCCTGAAGCAGCATCCATAATCAAGCAGATTAATATTTGTGAAGCAAAACATAAAAAAATTCACCAAGTGATCTAGATTAATACATATGGTGCCGTAAAGGTCAGCTCAAGCTACCAAAAGCCTGCAGACCTTCAGTGTTTTCCGGATTTCAAAGCTGTGGCACACGGGAGGGTAAGAGGACATGTTACCAGCAGGCTTGGTTCCGTCTGGCCTCAGGCCCCTTGCAGAGCACTTGCCTCACTCCTGACTATGCCTGTGTCTCCTGAACTTCTCCATGTTAATGTGGTCTTCAGTTCTCAGGGTCCCTGCTTTTCCTGTCTCGGCCTCTAAAGCAAACTTCAGTCATCTGAGGTCAGTGGAAAGGGGAGTCTCCCAGCAGCCCTAATCACAACTCATTAGCACTCTAGTGGCACCTAAGTGAGGGGGTGGCGACTTATCAGGGGGAGGGCCAGAGCAGGCCATGCTTAGGGAGTCCTGGAGGCCACCTGGGTTGTGTCTGTGTTTCTAGCCGTCCTTAAGGCTGGGGCTCCAGCACTGCAGTGGCCTCAGCTGCTGCACTCGACCCACCATGGCCTGTCTCGAGGACTGCAGGCTGTCTTCTTGTTTTCACTTGTTCATTCTGGGCCTGTGCTATGTGTCAGCCCCACTGTGTGATGTTGGAATGATGGGCCAGATAAGGTAGATAGTAAAGAAAAACTCCTTTTTTTTTTTTTTTCTATTTTAGATATTTCTCCCTGTGGCAGCAAGTTTCAGTTGCTGTGGCTTTTAAGGTATCTATTGAGTGTTATTTACCAACAACTTCTGGGGTGACCATGGTGTCAGTACCCCTTTAGCTATGTGTGAGTGTGTGCTTGCCTGCATGCGTGCATGCGTGTGTGTGTGTGTGTGTGTGTGCGCGCGCGCGTGTGTGTGTGTGTGTGTGTGTGTGTGTGTGTGTGTGTGTGTGTGTTGGCAAGGAGATGAATTGCCCAGACGAAGCAGGGTGTGAGACTTGGGGAGAGAAGGGATATAAAACACACACCCACACAGGTTTTCACCTAGTGGCCCTGCCTTTCCTGAAAGGTTTAGAGTGAAACTTTTACCAACTTACATTAAAAAAAAATACCTTCTAGGTGGCTCTATTTATGGGAGGCACTGTCCTACCCCCCCCCCCCCCCCCCGGCATAGCTTTTTTTCTTTTCTGTTCCTTGGCCCAGTAAACTCCTCCTCACCTTAAAAAGCCACGTTTCAGGTCCAGCCTTCTGTGTTATCCCAAGAAATAGCTGTACAATGACCTACGAGGTAAAAAATGATCAGTGACACACTCCTCTCTAATCATCTCCTAACCTGGCTACAACCTCTGGCATCTGTACTGTGTGAGGCACGCCGACGCCATCCTCCTGAAAGCCTTTGTTCTAATCTTTACCTGTGCCTTCACCTTGCTTCCCTCGGGAGGGGCACGGGCAGCATGCTCATCTGCATGCCTTTATTCCAGTGTTCCTGCTGGATGACCCCTCTTCATGAAGCTGTAGCCCTATGCCCCTGCCACACTGTTTCCTTTCCCCGTTTGCACTCTAAGCTGTCAACGCACTGCAAAAATTTACTCCATTTGCCTTCTCACCTACCCCAGCACGTCCAGTGCACAACAAGATCAAGAGCGGGGAATTTATTCCTGCACATTCCCAGGCCTAGAACACTGCCCAGCATGTAGCAGTGGCTTAATTTGTGTTTGCTCCGATGCCTCAGAAACTTTAGAAGTACCTCCCTCCTCTACATTGTTTGTTTGGCCTTATTAATTGGACAGGGCTCTATTGGAGTTGCCTTAAATATCTCCACCCATTTAGAAGTCCAGGCCTACATGGAAAGAAAGCTGGCCTTGTCTACATATGCTGGTACATTTGCTGTGGTTATCTTGCTTAATCTTTGTGACAGAACTTTCCAGTCAGTTGCCATGCTCTGGTGCCAAGACTAATGGGGTTTATCCCTCAGAGTGACGGGATAGAATCAGGCACACTTGACTCTAGACCCTGTTCTCTATTCTGGGAGGGGAAGGGGCCTCTGAGAGGATGAACTCAGTCAGTGAGCAGGAAATAGACAGACTGAAGCTTGGCATCAGTGGCCCAGTCCTGCACCCGTCCTGCTATGGAGCTCTGGGCCTGGTGCAGTCTGAGGTTTTCTCAGTCCCAACTTCCCTTTCAGAGCCCTGATTTCAGTCTAGTGTAAGGCTTAGCACTTTTGCCTTGCCATTAGAGACCAAAGAATGCCATGCCTTGGTCATGGTCAGAGTGACCCAGCCTGTCCTTAAAGTGAGGAATAGGCAGCACAGCCCTCTTGAAATCCAGAGTTTCTTTGTTAGACTTGGGCCTCCACAGTCCCTATTGCGGCCTTCCTTAACCCACCCTTTTGTCTGTAACCCCAGAGCCTTGGGCTCCCTATCCTCTCTTCTCTCTGGGCCTCAGGCCAAGCCTCCACTGGCTTCCCTCTGCCAGCCTGTGAATGTGTCTTTGTGCGGTGGCCCTGACGTGAGGTCCTTCCTGGGAAGGTGTTATTTTAATATATGAAGGGCAGTCATTGCATTTCATAAAGATAGCTTGTTTGGAGGGGCCAGCAGGGGCCCAGGAGAGATCGCACTTGACAGATATAGGGACAGCCTGTGGTTTGGGGACTAGAAATCACAGTACAAGCCCATACAGCCTAGTGCTGGGCAGCATACCCCTGACAGCTATCATTGGAATGAGGCCTGATCTTTGATGTGGAGTTACACAGAGCCTGGCCCCTCCAATGGTAGGGCAATTCCCAGTGGAAGGACTTCTGATCAGGTCTAGAGAAAGCCGGACAGACACAGAGCTCAGGCTTTGAAGCGTGCAGGGTCCAGGGTCAGGGTCTGGGTCACCTCCATCCTGGTCTCTCTGCCCCAACTATGAACCTGAAGAAATTTTTGCTCCATGGGTCTCAAGAACCTCAGCAAGACCTGCTCCCCACCACCCCCAAGGGCTTTCTGTCACTGTCATTCCAAGAGACTTACTCCAGCCTCCTAGAGGGGCATGTTGAAAATAAATGAGGAGTGAACTCCATCTCCTGCCACCTTGGGCCCTACAGTCAAACCTGGGTGATGAACGGGGTGACAGAGTCTGAACAGAGCTAGTTCCAGAACAGCCTTGGTTTGCTGCAGAGCAAAACACCTGGTCCTTGGGGAAGTGATACGTAGGGGCTGCTTCTCCCTGACAAGGAGCCTTTCTGTGCTCAGCAGGAAGGGAGGTGGGCATGGCCAGCCAGTCCCAGGGCATCTACTGCCAATCATGAGGTTGTTGAACTTGGAGAGGTGTGTGCTACTCGTTGCTCAGCAGAGCAGACCACACACTACTCAGCACTGCATAGAGGGACCAGGCTCAGGCTCTGCGTCATAGTAGCTATAAGAAGAGGAGGCAGTAGGATGGATTTCCATGTTGAGAGACAGGGGCCAAGTGGATAGGTTTGACCTTATCTCTTACCCTCCACATTTGGAGGTCAAACTGGGAAAGCTTGTCTCCCTCCCTCTCCTAGACAGTCCCTTGGCAAGTGTCAACTCTATATCTTTGTGGATGATAGAGGGGTGACAGGAGCTGATTTCTGTATATCAAATGGCTCTTTCGATACACATGTTGAAATAGCTCATCACATAGGAGCCAAAGCTGGGCGAATTGGTGCCTGGGTGGGCAGGAGGCCAGCAGTCTGGTTCCTACCCTGCACTGGCTGAACTCTTTCTCCTGAGTGTTGCCTACCTGGAATCTTGGTGGTTTGTGGTCATGTCTGACTGCTTCCCTCGGGGAAGGTATGTCATCTGAACCACACCTGCGTCCTTAGCATTCATTGTAGAGCAGGCATCAACTCTGTGCAGCAGATTGCAGGATCAGTGGCATGCCACGAACAACTTTGCAGCCACATGCTTTGTTCCTGGCTTCTTCACACTCCTGCTGGGAGGAAAAGAAAATGCTGCTGTGTGCTTTTTCATGATACACACCTGCAATGCTCACCTACTGCCATATGAGTCAAATGTCCATTTGAGCTGCATATGAAAACAGAAAAGTGATCAAAGCCAAGTACAAGCGCTCTTCAGCCTTGGTGTCCAAAGACATGTGTCGTCACCAAAGGAGCACCCAAGAACATTTAACCCCATTACTCATAATGGCTGAAGGTGCAAATTACCCACTAAGCCTATGTCTTAGTTACTTTTCTATTGATATGATAAGACACCATGACCAAAGCAACTTACAAAAAAAAAAAAAAAAAGAGTCTGTTTGGGACTAACAGTTTCAGAGGATGAGAGTCCGTGACCAGGAACATGACAGCAGGTGGGCAGGCGTGGCACTGGAGCAGTAGCTGAGAGCTCACATCCAATCCACAAGCAAAAGCTGAAAAGAGAGAACACAAGCTCTGGAAATCTCAAAGCCTGCCACACTGCCACACTTCTAAAAAGTTCACACCTCCTAATCCTTTCCCAAATAGCTCTGCTGATGGAGGATCAAGAATTCAAATATAAGCCGGGCTTTGGTGGCGCAAGCCTTTAATCCCAGCACTCGGGAGGCAGAGGCAGGCGGATTTCTGTGAGTTCAAGGCCAGCCTGGTCTACAAAGTGAGTCCAGGACAGCCAGAGATACACAGAGAAACCCTGTCTCGAAAAACCAAAAAAAAAAAAAAAGAATTCAAATATATAATGCCTATGGATGGCATTCTCAATCAGACCACCACAGTACATCAGCAGTAAAATGGTTAGATAAGTTGTTCTAGAATAACTCAGGGAAAGATCAGACTAAACTACAGTTGCATGCACTACTTATAAATAAATCACTGTAATGGAAAATTTTTATTTAAAACACTTGTATTTATTAGTACTTAACAAACATCTATATCCTAATACCTAAAACCCAATACTTATAAACACTTAGTATTTAAGAACACCTAACCAACCCTATCTTAATTTTCTTTTTTTAAAAACATTTATTTATTTATTTATTTATTTATTTGTTTGTTTGTTTGTTTGTTTATTATGTATACAGTATTTGCTCTACATATATGCCCGGGCATATCTCAATGTAGATGGCTCTGAGCCACCATGTGGTTGCTGGGAATTGAACCCAGGACCTTGGGAAGAACATCCAGTGCTCTTAACCTCTGAGCCACCTCTCCAGCCCTATCTTAATTTTCTTAAGAGGATATTAATATTCTTAGCATAGATCTGTGCAGGAAAACTTGATTTTAACAGTCTGGCCGTCACCACAGGCAGTCCCTTTCAACCTTAGCCTCAGCGTCCATTGGGCTTAACTTTGCCAGTTTGTATAGTCAGTTTATTTCAACTACTAGATCATGGCTGGCTTATAAGGTCAGCCTGTTTTAACTGCTAAACTTGAGGTCGGCTTTCTCCATCAGCCGAGACTCATTTCTACAGCCTCCTTATTCCCCATATGCTTCACAGCCTAGTGTTCCTCCATGGCCTCTGAACTCCACCCGCCTCGCTCAGTCTCCGGCACTCTCAGGTCCCTGAATGGATGCCTTTAGTGTCCAGTGTTCAAGAATTCTCTCTCAGAAGGTTCTACGCCATTTCTTTTTTTTTTTTGTCAGCCTTCTTGGACTGGCTTGTGGCAAAAGTTTCTCTCTTGGACTCCGCCTCTCAGTTTCTGACCATTGATTTGCCTCAGGATGTTGCAGCCTAAAGGCTGAACCTTGCCTACATTTCTTCTCCATCTGTGAGGGCAAGAGGAAGAGAGTGCCGGATGAAGCTATCTCATTTATATATAGCATCTTCTTGCCGTCCTTGGCGGTCTCGAGAGTCCACAGGATCTCTCACCATATCCAGCAGTCTCCGTGGCTTCTCATGGCAACTGATGTCATCTGCGGCTTGTGCAGTTTCTTAGCCATGCCCCTTCAATGAGGCATTTTGTGTTTCTCACAGAACTGTGGCCACAACTGGGCTCTGCCCATCTCTGCCCCAAGTCCAAGCTACACCAAGCTCCTCCTTTGTTTACTGCCTTTATCTGAATACTAATACACTAAAGAGAGCTAACTCCTACCACAAACCACTAATATAATAATGAAAGCTTTTTTAATAAATAAGATAAAATACACATTGTACAGTTTCATTCACAAGAAGTTTACAAACAGGAAAAAAATGACCAACAGCTTTTGATGTGGAATATTCTCCACCCTCTGGGGTAGGGACTTGCTTCTAGGGTGCTCTTGGTCTGAGCGTTGGTTTGATGTCATGAAGACTTCAACATATTTCCTAGGTATTGCAGACATCAATAAGATGTCTAAGGGACAGAACTGAGAGAGAATACACACGTAGTGAAATGAGTGGGAGCTGTGATTGCTCTTACCCTGAAACAAAGCAAGGTTACTAATGAGCACGTGAGGTGTTTGTCTCCCAGCACGGGCTTTATTTCATGGGGATGTGTAATCATATAACCTGTTGCTCCTTAAAGTCAGGAGTGGATGACTTGGGTGTACTGCCCCTATTCTGTTGCCTTTAGCCTCTCAATGTGTGCTGGACTCAAATCCAGCTGCCTTTCTTATCGTGGGAGTTTTCTCTGTCTGCTGGAGGCAGATTTATAAAAGCTTCTGCAGGCTGGAAGAGCAAGGGAAGTAAGACTCCAGGTGAGGCTCCAAGCAGTGATCAGAACTGGTGAGCAAAAGAGCTTGCCATATCTGTCTGTCTGTCTCGGAGTTTCAGTTACTGTGGTAAAACATTGTGACCGTGAGCAAAAGAAATTTGGGAAGGAAAGGGTTTGTTTTAGTTCACAACTCTCAGGTCAAAGTCCATTATGGGGTGGGGTGGGAGGAGTTAGGACAGGAACTCAGGATAGAAATCTGGAGCCAGGAGCTGAGGCAGAAGCCATGGGGAGGAATATTGATTACTTGCTTGCCCCTCATGACTTGCTCAGCCTGCTTTCTTATGCAACCCAGGACTACCTGCCCAGTAATGGCACCCTTGGTTGGCCCAGGCCCACCCACAATCATTACTGAAGAAAATTCACTATGCCTACAGGCAATCTGATAGGAAGCATTTTCTCAGTTGATGGTCCTCTTCCCAGACATGTCTAGGCTTGTGTCAAGTTGACGAAAACCAACCAGCACAGTGGCCCTGAAGTGTCAAATCACTCCAGGGTTTGTTTGGGCTTTCTGGGTTCCTGGCAGCAGCGGGTTGAGGGTCCACACTCCTGCTTCTCACAGAGTGATCTAGGAGTTACAGACATCTGCAGTTAGAAAGGGAAGGCATGGTTTCTCTGTGGACTCCGCATCACATTTCCGCCACCGAGACCACTCCCTCCTTTGAGAGCCACAGGGGCTCAAACCAATGTGCTCAGAGAATCATCAAGCACTCTACCCAGCTCTCACTTCCTCAGAGACCTTCTCCTGCCACCTGTCTCAGTGACTCACCCTGGTTACATTCTGTTCCCGTATCCTGCTCTAGTGTTCTCTTTGATGCTCATCATCACTGAACAAAGTCCATGCTTAGGCACAGCTGAAACTAACTGAGCACATGCTCTGAATCAGGCACGTTCGTTCAAGACACTTTGTAGCAACATATGTAATCCCAGTGACCTAGTTCCATCCATCTCAGTATATAGAAAGGGGGGCACAAAGTTCAGTAGCCTAAGCCCAGGGCCCCACTACTAAACACTAAAACAAGGATGTGAGACAAGGCAGTATTTCTATCAACTCCGGAGTGCTGGGTACTCCTACTACATGCGCCCATTGTCCTTCCACCAGACACTGCTTGTCACTGCATCCCTGGCACACAGGTCAGTGCCTCCCATCTTCTAAGCATTCAGTACATTTGAGTGATTATAGAAAAAAGTGGATGAATGAATGTTGGATGAGATGAGGTTCAAGGAAAAACACATTAATTCTCAGAGGATAGATAGATAGAGGATGTTATATAAGACCAAGGGTTTAGAGACCTCTCCCCAATGATGTGAATAACTCTTGGACCTGGAAGATCATTAATTCACAAAACCACATTTTGGAAACCCCATCACCAAATCCAAAATCCTAGAGCAGCCAGAGAAGTTGAGGCCTTCCAGAACCTTGGAGGTTCACATGTACACCTGAGCCCTTATTCTCTGCACAGAGATCTTTCTCAGACCTTTTTCTTCTTCCCTGGAACAACTCTAGGAAGGCAGAGAATGGCCTTTATTCAACAGTTACAGATATCTGCATTGTCAGAGAGGACCCAGGGCCTCTGCTCAAGGGTCAAGCAGTCAACTGCGAGATAACTTGCCAGGGCTACAAGAATACAAAGATATGTCTAGAATCACACTGGTACAGACAACCACACCCATCTTGGTGAAAGTGAAGGTGAAAAGTGATCACCCAGGAATCAAAACCTGAATGAGGCCAAATCACTTAACATCAACCCCACTTAAAAGAGACGGAGGGAGACTTCATTTTCAGGACTTACTCTAGAAGGGTATTACCTTCACAGGGTGGCCATCACCCTGCTCCGACCCCTCATAAAACAAGTGCTAGATCAAGAATGATAATAATACAGAGAGAGCTAATTGGGATATTTGGGGAGTGTTTGTTTGTTTGTTTTAGCTTTATTTTTATTTTATGTGTATGAGTACTTTGCATGTATGTTTGTGTGTGTGTGTGTGTGTGTGTGTGTGTGTGTGTGTGTGTGTGTGTGTGTGTGCCTGGTACCCACAGAGGTCAGGAGATCTTCTGGAATTATTATTACAGACAGTTTGGAGCCATGATGTGGATGCTAGGACTCAAACTCGGGTTCTCTGCAAGAACAAGTATCTTTAATTAATGAGCAACCTCTCTAATCCCCAAATTGCTTTTAAAAAGGTATTTGTGTGTGTGTGTGTGTGTGTGTGTGTGTGTGTGTGTGTATATATATATATATATGAACATATATATACATAATGTGAACAACTTAAATGTATATTACATATAATAGTCAACTGAATTGAAACATGAAGCAGAAAACAATAAAGAAGTCTAATTTTATCTGTTCCTCTTCATAACTGGGGGATACTGAGACATGTCCATCAACTGAGGAGCCATCTGGCCAGACAATATTATGGATGTTATGTCTGGCCTTGATAGAACTGTCCCACTACTGACCTCAGGGTGGCTTCTGCTGGGTGCCCTGTCTGTGAGGTTGCCTAGTGCATATAAATCACCCCCCCCCACGCCCCAACCAACTTGCTTCTTTCCCCTCCTATGCCTCTGGATGCCCTCGTAAAAATTTAAAAGCCTTGCTCCTCAGACTACACTTCCCAAGTCTTTAAACTGCAGCCTGGGTTCATGCCTGCTGTTTCACTTGCTGGACCTTTCCAGTGACAACTTCCTTTTCCTCCAGGTTAGCTGCTATTGCATCCTTTCCATTCACCCACATTTGCAGCCTATACTCTTTCTTGCCCAGTCTTCCTTGACTGACCAGTATACTCTGTCCCAAAGCATTTGCCATCCAGAATGCCAATCCTCATCTCTCCACTGAGGACACTACATCACTGTCACCAGTCTCAAGTTCCCTCTGTGTGAACTCTTCAGACTCATTTATCACTTGGGTGGACTCTCCACTTAAGCAGCAAATCCTTGTGTCAGACTTAATAATTTCAGAACCAAAAGGACCATCTTCCCCATCACTGTGTCCAGTCCTGACGCAGTCCAGCCAGCTCCATTCTGCCAGTTTTTCAGTCAAGTCTGAGACCCATCCTGGAATGTTTCCTCTCTTCAAATGCTCCATGTCTAAACCAAACTATCGCTACACTTTGAGCACATGTGGAATCCCACTGCTTTTACACCCTCCCCAGTTTAGCCCCAGAACCCAAGCCACCATCACCACTTCCATGTGATACATAGATCACAACTATTCTTTTATGTTATGTTCCCAACTCCAATTCTCCACCTTCCAAGGCACCTGGAGCCATCCTTCAAACCATGACATTTGATCAACTCACACTTCTTAGATCAAAACCATCCATGGGCTTCCAATTTTACCACCATCAAAAGTTTTAGCTTGAAAGACTCTGCATAATCAGCTCACAAATTCTTCACCCCACTCCCCACCCCTCCACTGCACCCCAGGCACATTCATTGGTCCTTTGCTTTTCCAGAAACATACAAAGCTTACTTCTGCCTCTGTCAACAACCCTTTGACCCAGGTGGCACTAGTTTATATCTCCCTTCATCAAAGCCTTTTTCAAGTGTTCAGAAAAGCCCACACAGGTACCTGAACTTGGTATTCCCTGTTTCTGCTATCTGAAGTATTGCTCACCACCACAGTAGTTCCTGCCTGACATATATATTTATCTGCTGAAACAAGAGCTCTGGAAGAACTGACTTTTCCAGCTTGCAGTGTGGCCAATGCCTAACATGACACCTGGCATTCTTACAGCTGACATTTCCATGGCATTGCCATGGACCCTCAACACTAACCCCATCATTTACACTAATAACCCCTGTAGTTCTTACAGCAAGCCTGTAGACTATGAGCACTATGAGTATCCTCACTCTGCAGTTGAAGAAACCCCAGTGGAGATGAAGCGTAGATGGACACAAGACTTCTCCATGGCTAGGTGTCAGTTCGTCCTTCTCCAGGGCCCAGTTCTTTCAGGAACTGTGGAAGAAAGAACAACTAATTTGCTTAGGGGATTCTTGAAGGCTCCTAGAAGTGCTCATTTGGCAGACCAGAGGCTTGAAGGGGCAGACCAAATGACCCTCTGACCTCTTGTGAGTACACAGTCCCTTGTATATTCTAGGAACAATGGTATCCTGAGAAAATGCCACTCACTTCTGGGCACATCGGAGACTATTAATGTTGTGGGCTACGGCCAAATCAGTTTTGCCCAGGAGAACAAAAATAGCAAGGGACCAGTGTGGCTTGAATGTGGTCATGAATTCTGTCATTGCTCCTGCTGCTAGCCTGTCACTATTTTCCACTTCTACAGTAGCTGCCTCCTCAGTGACCACACCAGCCATGGCCACTACTACATCTGAGGCAGTGCTAGATGTTGGTCACCCTCCCTGCCTTTTTATCCTCCACAACACATCTATGATTGCTACCCTGCTGAGCCTGTGACACAGCTCTGTGGCTGGCACTTCTATCACTTTATAGCTATCAAACTATTGTTAAAACTACCAGCAGCTATTAACAACTCACAGATATAGCTGAGACTACAGTTTGAAAAAAAAAAAGCAGAGTGTCATCATTTTTTTTTTTTGACTATCACATCAGGCTATTGAATCACTAAGGACAATTTTCTAAAATGAGAAAAGGAGGCACAGCTATTAACATTCAACAATTTAATGACATCCAGGTAATAAAAAGACTGTCGGGGATGTAGCCAAGTTGTTACAGTGCTTGCCTAGTGTGGACAAGGCCCTGGGTTCAGTCTTTAGCACCATATAAACAAGATATGGCAGCACATGCCTCTAATCTCCTAACCTCAACATTTGAGTATACAAGGTCACCCTGTACTACATAGCAATTTCAAGGCCAACCTAGGACACATGAGACCCTTTCTTTTAAAAGAAAAGAAAAGTAAATTAAAGGTGGGGTGAGGGAAGCCCAGAGGACCAAGAAGGATAGTGGTTTAATTTATGGGTTATTCCATGCTAAGCATGTTCATAAAATTTTAAAACCATTTCAACTGTAAAAAGTTTTAGAAGTGAATTTTGTGTTCTTAATTTATAAAGCTAGGGCTCAGAGAGGGTAAAGGTCATACCCCAGCATGCCCGGCTGGTAGAATTGCTTGTTTTCATAGCCATGCCCCAGAGGCAGAGGGGGCTCATCCAGGAGAAATGCTAGTTCAAGATTGCAGAGACCTGGAGGGTAGCCTTCCCTCTGTGTCCTCAGTTATAGTCACCAAGCTTTAGTGGCAGGTATCTTTGACCAAGTAGCTTAAGCTTTCAGGGCCTTGTTTTGACAGTCTTCTGGTAATGCTGGCCTTTTGTCCTCCGCAGTCTGTCTAAGGATAATGCACACTGGACTTACCACCCCCAAGGATCCATCATCCCCCAACTCTCTCAGGCTTAAGCTCTTGCTGTTAGCATGACATTATGACAATTCCACTGGCTGTGTTCCCCTAAACCCCAAGAGTAAGAACATTTTCTGATCCAATGACAAATAAGGACAACTGAAATTTAGAGATATGGAAAGAAGCACTTGGTTCTTTGTGACAGAATCCAGTTCTAAAACAGGCTCCCGACTTCATACCTGGCAGTTGCCTGAAGCTTTGTAATGCATCTGTAACAGCTAGATTATCTAACACACAGGAGGTATTCATTGGGGTCTCTCTGTGCTCCAGGTGCTATTTTGGCCCACATTTTCAGTGGGGAAAGGGAGAGACAGATGTCCTACTGATTACTCCAGAGAATGGGATGACAGCAGAGATACTGAGCAGGGGCTAGAGTAGTATTTGCCTCAGGGACCAAGCTTTAGACAACACCAATTGTCATGATAACCTACATCCATATTCAGCAGCTTCACATTCCCAATATGGTGTTTGCAGTAGACCAGGGAAATCCCAGAGACCCCAGCAAAAACAACATGGATCGCAGTAGAGAGGGCCTTGGGATACAGGCTTGGAAGCAACCTCCATTCCCTAAACTAGCCTGAGTCATGTGGCCTTGTTCACCTGCCAAGGAGGCTGCCTGCCCTGGAGGAAGAGGATGTGGGTTTGGTGAACAGGTAGCAGGTCAAGAGCAGGTCAAGAAGTGACATTCCAGAGGAGACCTGGAAAGAGGTGAAAGGGAAGGATGGCAGGTGTCTGATGTGTTTTTGGCTGGGGACCACAGACCCAGCTGCTCTCCAGGCAAAAGCACCTTGTGAGGAGGATGTCCTGAGCCTCACTCCTCAACTTCCAGCATCTGCAGGGTGCCACACCTGCAAATGAAATCTTGGGAACCAGCAGAGTGGGGGACCCCTCTGGGTGGAGACCCTGCCCCACTCTCAGACTGAGTAAGGGAATCCTCTGGTCCTTCTAGAGAGGACATGGTGGTCATGCCAAGAGTGCTTCTTTACTGCTGGAAACTACTTTGCAGGCCCATCTGACTAGACTAAGATTTTTAACCCAAGATTTAAAAGGACTAGAGATCAAAAGCAGATGCTCCTGGAAGACGCTCCAGCCTTCCTAGCCGTCTGGGGACAGGACTATGGAGGAGAAGGCCATTCATCATGGAACCGTGCAAGCCCCTGTTCAATAATAAACAGATGTATTATGAGGAAAGAAAGGGATGGGTGTCAGCTCAGTGATTCATTTGTCTCCCTCTCGAAGTCACCTTCATCCCAGGCTTCAGAGGGCAGGCACAGGCGCTTTGATGCAGAGGCATCATGTCAGGGAAATGGAAACATTTCACGTTGTAAATCCTCAGGTTGTCAGAGAAACTCTAATGAGAATGGAGGCTGGCAAGGAGCACCCAGGACTGCTTGGAGGAGGGGGTGCTCAAAACCCTGAGAGACCGAAACCTAGCCTTACACCCTTTCTTCACTGTTCTCCTGGGAGGTGGGGAGTTCTCCCAGGTCTCTGCTAGAAGCCATGGCATTTATCAGTTTGTTCAAGTGCTTTCTTCAATTTAAGCCACCCAGGGTTGAATGTATTTTGGAAAATGTGAAATTTGAGTCTGATTACCTCTCTAAACAGGAAAACTCTTGGGCCTGATTTAAGAGAAACTGAGTCACAACTCCCAAGTCCTGTTCCACTCAAAGTCACAGACAGAATCACTAATCATAATAAGTGCACCCTACCAGGATCAGAAAGAGATAGTAGAGTGCCAAGGTTAAGATAGGAGAGGGGCGCTCCAGGGTCAGTCTTACATACAGAATTCCATGTCTACACTTGCAAGTGTGTGACCTTGGGCAAACCATTCAACCTATCAAAGCCCCAGATACTGTGTTACAGTATGGGACTAGCATAAATAGCAACTACTGAGACTGGAGAGAGGGCTCAGAGCTTGCTAATCTTTCAGAGGACCCAAATTCCATTCTCAGCTCCCACTTCAAGTAACTTACAACCACATGTAATTAATTCTACTTCCAGGAATCCAATGCCCTCTTTTGGCCTCCACAGGTACCAAGCACACATGTGGCATTTGTTCACACAGACACATACACATAAATAAAAATAAATGTAGGAAAAATAAGAATGAAAACAATAGCAACTGCTATCTGAGACTTGGAGTGAGCTAATGCATTTAGAGGACTCGACCTATTAAGAACTGGCTCTGCTCTTACTTAGGAGCCTCCAACGTAGAACAGATTTGTTGTTAAAGGGTTGTGCCTGTATGCATGTATGTATTCATGTTCCAGTGTGTGTGTGCATATGTGTGGAAGTGCATGTGCACATGTGTCATATGAGAGTGGAGGAGGTCCCAGCATCTTCCTCTGTCCTTCTCCACCTTATATAGTGAGGCAAAGTCTCTTACTGAACTCAGGACCCATTGGTTCAGCTAGTCCGGCTAGCCATGAATTCTTTGTCTCCTCCGGGGGCTAGAGCTACAGGTGGGCTGCCATGCCCATTCAGCTTTTATGTGGACTCTGGGGATCTGACCTGTAATCCTCACTTTCCACACTGGGTATCTCTCCAGGGTGGGGTGCAGATTTTAGCCCATTTTACCATGGAAAACACTGGGAAAGACTAAACCAGCTCTAATGAGGACTTTGGAACATGGCCCTCCTAATTTTTCACCCAAAACTCTGCTCTTCCTCCACCATCTACTCAAAATTATGTATCAACTGTGATAAGATGTTAGGAAGGTGGAGAGGACTTGAGGCAGAGGACCAGGTAGGAGCCTGCAGGGATGAGGAGGCTCTAGACCAAGAATGTAACCTCCTTTGTCAGTGGTCAGGAGAAATAATTTGAACAACGGTGTAGAAAGCAAATCCCACGTGATATTGGCTTATTCACTACTGGTTACCCCAAGATTCCAGCTTAAACCCTAGCACTGAATAAGCATGTAACACTTTGCAGTTGTTACTTATGGATAAATGAATGGGAGGAAAATGAAGAGTGAATGAATGAATGAATGGCTAAAAGCAGCGGAGGAAATATTCTTAGACACTTACAGGCATCTGGGAAGGTATGGTCATTGAGATAGGGAGTACAAGGACAAGAGCAGGGACCAGTGAATAGTTGACCATTCACCAGAAGTAGACCAGCAGTATTTGGAGTTCCTCTGTGGGTAGTCTAGAGGCTCTAAACTCAGTGTTTCCATTAATCCAGCTAAGTGTCCAGCAGCTTGGAAAGGTAGAGAAAAGAAAAGAGAAACCTCTACCTGACTTTACAGGGAAGCCTACAAGAGCAGTAGAGGTAAAATTACCCAAGATGAAAAACACTACAAATGCCCTGTGTGAGTGAGAGCAGGGACTGCCCAGAACAGAGGACATCCTGGCTAGGTTGGTCATGGAGTGCTCCCTGTAGAGGGTAAGTTCAGTGACAGATTGGATTTGAACTAAGGACCTGAGGATGGTTCTGGGTGTGAGGAATCTGATTTGTATCCAGTCTAGCATCTCTGACTCCGGTAGAAGAACTGCCATTGACCAGGCAACAGCACACTCGTGTTCTTTCTCTCACTTTCCCTAGTCTTGTCCAGTAGCTGAAGAACAAAAATCCTCTTAGGCTGTATGCCTGAAGGTTGAAGACATTCCAGACCCATAAATATTATTTGGAAAACCAACTGATGCATAAAACTAGACTTTGATTAAATATTACAACCAGCATCTGGTAATGGAGCATGAGACTGTCATTTATCAGCGAGCAATGTGGACATAAGAATTCACTAAACTCCTTTGAGCAGTACCTCAGCCGAGCGCTCAGGACAGAGGGGCCAGGTAAGGTTAAGTCTTGTTTCAACTACTGCAGGACTCCCTCCCAAACTGCTCCTGAAAACCATTAGCTCCCTAGGAGGCCCAGGCTGCTGCCCTCCAAGTGTCTCGGCCACAAGACAGTTTACAGGCCTCCATTTATCACTATGAACTCTCTTGCTTTTCCTGTCAAGCAGAGATTTGGAAAGGTCATACAAGGAAGCTTCCCTGCTCCATTAAGACACTGTCCCCTCCCTCCATCAGAGGACCCATGCATGAAGGTGCTCACTGTCCATTCATTCAGCGTGCTCCACGGTTACCACATGGTAGACAATGACACACACTGGAGATCCTAATGGACAAAACAGACAAAGGTTTCACTCCCAAGGAGTATATAGCCTGAGGCGGGAATGACTGCAAGTCAACAGATAGCATGCAGAGATGCAAACTGTTAAGAGTGGAAGCATTAGGCGACCACCTCACCTGGGCTGGGAGTCAGGGAAGGCTTCCTGAAGAAGGCAGGACAAGGTGAGAACAGAAGAATATTCAGGACTTGGTTAAGTGAAGAGGGCAAGTGAGTATGTGAGGTATGGGAACAACATGTGGAAAGCTCTCGGGGAGAGAAAAGCACAGCTCCTTGGAATAGCTTTAATAACCTTGGTCTAAATGGAGCTTAGAAGATGAAGCAAGAGTTGATAAGAGTTGAGGCCAGAGAGATGAAGTAACTAACTAGTCCACAGAGTTCTTGAACCTTACCTGGGGCTGTCATGTGAAGAAGGCAGTGTGTATTTATACAAGTATTTGTATTTGAAACAAGCTAGACATCAGTGCGCCGCTGGGCAGCCCCAACAGGCATGTGGATCCAGGAAGTAAATGTTTATTTAGATAGCATACCCAATGATGTGCTGCTGGAATGGCCATCCCTAAAACTCTTAATAGCCTCAAACAACAAAGGTTCATTTCTTGCATGTACTTCATGAATCTCATATATCATCAGTGGGCCTCAGGGTATCCAGCATGGAGAACATGGAAAGGAAAAGAAAGCAGATTTGATACCGGTCCCCACAGTCATTAAGAAGCAACAGGCACAATTTCCAGATCACATTTCACTGGCCATAACAAATCCAGTGACCACTTCCATTTTCATAGGAATGTGGAAGCCACACTCCAGGGGCACCAAAGATTAAGAATTAGACTGACAACTGTTCATGGGCCATCCTTCTGCTGAACACCAAGAGGCTGATATTTCTGCAGCTTCCTGTTATATATCCATCCCAAGCACTGATCCAGAGCTTTCAGAATTTAGTCACAGGTCATTCTCCTACCAGCTCTGGGAGACTGGGACAGTGGTCTCTCCTAAGCCCCCAAGCTTAGCTTCTCAAAATCCCCAGGAAGTAAGAAGTACTAACAGGAATTTCTGCGCCTCTAGGACAGTTCCATGAGGTATGGGCTTCCCAAATGCTATGTGCATAGTTTTTACGTTCACTAAAATGAGCAAAGAAGCAACCTGCTAAATACACATTAAGCCAGTGGCATTTTACATCAAGTGAGACGTCTAAGTATGACATCACAGAGACCAAGCAGTAGCTTTGTGTTTACGACCCCTGTGAGTATCTGCCTCCCTGTACTTGGAACGCAAAGATTGTAAATGTGTTTCGTTTTTGGTGACGATTCAGCCAATTATGCCCTAGGGCATTTGTTTATTCTGGGTCTGATTAGCTACCCAGATGTCCTGATGATGGGGCACAACCAAAGGCGTCAGATTCCTAGTTCCTCCAGAATTACCGAGAAGGAACCCTAAGATGTAACCTTGCCTTTCTTAGGATCCCAGACCCAAGGTCACATCCCCGGCATCCCAGCACTGTCTTCTCCTCCTGTCTCTGTTAGCTTTCCTATATTTGACCCCTTGTGCCCGCCTTCTTACCAATAGGTTTGAGCTTCAGTAGAATTGAAACTATCACCATAACTGTTAATGAACATCAACACCAAGCCTACTATGCCAGTTGTGCTGGGTAGGTTGTTTTATTGTTGTTTGAGTTTTTGTTTTCTTTTGTCAACTTTATACAAGCCAGAGTCAGAAGAGGGAACTTCAGTTAAGAAAATCCCTCTATCCACTTGGCTTATAGGCTTGTCTATAGAGAATTCTCTTAATGGCTGATGTGGGAGGACTCTGCCCACTGTAGTCAGTGCCACCCCGACCTGGGTAGTGTTAAGAAGTGGGCTCAGTGAGTTGTGGAGGGCAAGCCAGTAGGCAGCATTCCTCCTTAGTCTTCACTTTAGTTCCTTCCTCCAGCTTCCTGCCCTGCTTGGGTTCTTTTTTTAATATTTATTTATTATTTCAGGTTACATTTCCATCACAGTGTCCTCTTTCCACCTGTCCCACTACTGCCCTCCCACCCTCTGTCCCCTAACCCTTTCATCCTACTCCTCTGGAGTGGAGTGTCCCTACATAACAGTCCCCTGCCCCAGTTAAGCAGTCATATGAGGGCCAAGAGCCTCCTCATACACTGGGGGCCTACAAGGCAGCACCAGTAGGGCAAACTGTCTCATGGACAGATAAAAAGTCTGTGTTCCTATTCCCTTTGGTGCATTGGTTGTAGTATGGTTATCCTGTACTATATGGCTAAAATCCGATTATAAGTGAATAGATGCCATGTGCATCCTTCTGAGTCTGGGTTAGCTCACTCAGGATGAGCTTCTCTAGTTCCATCCGTCTGGCTGCAGATTGCATGATTTCTTTGTTTCTGATGGCTGAGTAGTATTCCATTGTGTAGCTGTACCACAGTTTTATTATCCATTCCTTGATTGAGGGATATCTGGGTTGTTTCCAGTTTCTTAACTATTACAAATAAGGCTACTATGAACATACATGAGGAAATGTTCTTGTGATTTGGTGAGGAATCATTTGGATGTACACCCAGAAGGGGTATGGCTGGGTCTTGAGGTAGAGCTATTCCAAGTTTTCTAAGATATCGCCAGACTGATTTCCATAGTGGTTGTACAAGCTTGCACTCCCACCAGCAGTGGAGGAGTATTCCCCTTTCTCCACAACCTCACCAGCATGTGCTGTCATTTGAGCTTTTGATCAAGCCATTCTGACAGGTGTGAGATGGAATTTCAGAGTCATCTTCAGTTGCATTTCTCTGATGATTAAGGATGCTGAGCATTTCTTCAAGTGTCTCCCAGTCATTAGGGATTCCTCCTTTGTGAATTCGCTATTTAGCTCTGTTCCCCATTTTTTGATTGGATTATTTGGTGTCTTGCCATTTATTTTCTTGAGTTCTTTGTAAATTTTGGATATTAGCCCTCTGTTAGATGGAGAGAAACTTGAAGCATCTCCTCTAAACTCAGGGACAACACAAGGATGCCCACTTTCGCCATATCTCTTCAACATAGTACTTGAAGTTCCTGCTAGAGCAATAAGACAACTAATGGAGATCAAGGGGATACAAATTGGAAACACAGAAGTCAAATTATCCCTATTTGCAGACGATATGATAGTATACATAAGCAACCCCAAAAATTCCACCAGACAACTCTTACAGCTGATAAACACCTTCAGCAAGGTGGCTGGATACAAAATTAATTCAAAAAAATCAGAAGCCCTTCTTTATACAAAAAATAAATGGGCTGAGAAAGAAATTAGGGAAACAACACCCTTCACAATAGCCACAAACAATATAAAATACCTGGGGGTAACTCTAACCAAGCATGTGAATGACCTGCATGATAAGAACTTCTAGTTCTTGAAGAAATAAATTGAAGAGGACATCAGAAGATGGAAAGATCTCCCATGCTCATGGATCGGTAGGATCAACATAATAAAAATAGCCATACTACCAAAAGCAATATACAAATTCAATGCAATTCCTATCAAAATACCACCACAATTCTTTATAGACCTGGAAAAAGCAATTCTCAACGTCATATGGAATAATAAAAAACCCACAATAGCTAAGTCAATCCTGTACAATAAAAAAACATCTGGAGGTATCACCATCCCAAATTTCAAGCTGTACTACAGAGCAATAGTAATAAAAACAGCATGGTATTGGTATAGAAACAGACCAGTGGATCAATGGAATCGAACTGAAGACCCAGAAATTAACCCACACAACTATGGCCACTTAATTTTTGACAAAGCAGCCAAAAGTGTACAATGGAAAAAAAAAACAGCATCTTCAACAAATGTTGCTGGTCCAACTGGATGTCCACATGTAAAAGAATGAAATTAGACCCATACTTATCACCTTGTACAAAGCTTAAGTCCAAGTGGATCACAGACCTTAACATAAGGCCGAACACACTGAATCTATTAGAAGAGAAAGTGGGGAAGAGCCTCGAACTCATTGGCACAGGTGACAATTTCCTGAAAAGAACACCAACAGTTCAGGATCTAAGACCAACAATCAATAAATGGGACCTCATGAAACTGAAAAGCTTCTGTAAAGCAAAAGACACTGTCATTCAAACAAAATGGCAACCTACAGATTGGGAAAACCTGCTTGAGTTCTTGCCCTGGCTTCCCTCAATGATGATGGACTGCAGTAGGGGTGGATAAGCCAAATATACCTTTCTTGTTCAAGTTACTTTTAATCATGGTCTTTCTCACAGCAATAGAAAACAGGCCAAGACAACAGTACTTTGAACTAGAGAACTAAGGAAATGTCAAGAATAAGGGCTCGGGAACAACAATGACTTGGAGTACAACCCTGATTCTGCTGCTCTGGTGTGGTTCAGCTTTGGGTCAGATATGTCACTCTGAACCTTCATTTTCGGTGCTCCAGCATGGGAGCATGAGGGAGGACTGCTGTAGGGATGCTGTAAGGACTGAGATACATCATAGTAGGTAGTTAGGAGTGTTAGAATGACTCAACATTTGTAAGTTTTCAAAGAAAATTTCACTCTTGGTGAAAGCTGACAGTGCCATTGATGCCCCCAAAGTCATACATTAGTGTATATATAGTAGGACCCACACAGTCCTGGCATGAACAGCTTTTCTAGACCTTTTCTCAATCCCTGTGGTCACTGGCTCTCTTTGTGGACCCTTACCTGCTTATCCAGGTGTGCAGCCTCTGTTTGCCACGAAGCCTCCTTCCTTAGGCTCTCTCACCTTTCCTGATAACCTAATCTGAAGAGCTATGTGACCTGTGCTTCCCTTTACAATTATTAATACACAGTTGGGAGCTTGTCACTGTGCGGCCAGCCCTGGAACCCACAGCATGGAGGCTATCCCAGGTGATTGCTTCTGCACATGAGCTCTCTGTTAGGCACTCAGCTCAATGCTACAGATTCCAACACCGCCATGTGCATGGCAAAGTCACAGATTGTCTGAAAAAGCTGTCAGACTGACCTGCGTTTTCCTCCTACAAGGAAGGTGGACCAGTGTGCGACGAAACCAAAGACCCCTGCCTCCTTTCCAAGGTCCTTGCAGGAACCTGCAGTCTGTAGCTGATGTGGTTTGAATGAGGCAGACTCCATAGCGTCAAAATAGAGAATGAGGAGACCACTTCTGTGTACATATCCTGAGACCCTTGGAGCAAGCGCTTAGGCACACATGTACTTACCACAGTGGGGCCTTCACACAGTGGCAGCATGCAGGCGGAGAGGGGGTTAGACAAGACATGCTTTTGCCTTTTGGCGCCCTGTGTTTATTAGTGTTTACAGTTTACAGCGGGGAGTGGAATTAATTAAATGCCACAGGGCCTCCTTGGTTGCCGAAAATAAACTGAGCTAGGCCCCCAGCAGTGCTGCCTGCTGGTCTGCTTGCCTGAAGAGGAATAGGGCTGTTTCTGCTTCAGAGGGCAGAGACATACAGAGCTTCTTCCATGGCGGAACTGCTATGGCAGCCAGCACAGACAGCATGACAAAGTCAGTTTGTGGTTCAGAGCCCTGCCCAACTCCTGACAAATCAGTACAGATGCCCAACTAGGCCACCAATAGCCAGTCCAGTACAGACATAGACACAGATGGACACATACACAACAGACACAGAGAGAGAGAGAGAGAGAAACACACACACAGCGATTGATTCATCCAAATCAGCATGGCCTGCTGTTGTGCACCATTGTATGCGGATACATTGATATGCACAGATGCAATGAGCACACTGGACACACCAAGCTTAGGAAAACAGAAATAGCCTGGTTAGCATGTTCAATAAACCTGACTCACCTACCATTCAAGTATAATCACTGAAGCATTTGGTTACACACACAGAGACTCACCAAGACACACATGGATGGCTTCAGAATCAAGAGGTTGAAGTCTGTCCTTTAGTCACCCTAGAAGCATGACCTAAGAGGCTGTCTTAGTCTTTCTTTGTCTTAGTCTCTCTGTGCCTCAGTTTCTTAACTGTACAGTGGGGTGTCAGCAATACCGTGTCATAGAATACAATTGAGAAAATGAGCAGAATGTTCTCAGCAGAGCTGTGACTGTGTTCTAAACACTCCATAGTGTGTATCTGGTGTGATTCTCACTCAATACCCTTAGCTTTCTCCTAGGGAAATTTGGAGCCCTCAGATATGTGAAGGTGTATAAATGTAGACCAAGAGGCCCATAAAATCTAAGAGGGCAGCCTGACCTATGAATGTGCCACTATCTCCAATCCCACTTCTTAGCAGACTACTGTGTAGAACAACACCCATGAGTCCTATACTTAGACATTCACCCCATCTCTACCACTGCTGCCACCAGCAGCCCACATAGTCATGGGCATATGACCAAACCATGCAGAGTTGAGGAAAACCAAAGGCATTCTTTGCCAAGAAAGCACTTGCTGCGTGGCATGGGTTTTAGCCACTAAAGTACACAGACTCTCCTGTGGCTCCCCAGGACCCATGGGCCAAGGTCCAACCTCCTGAGCTCAACCTATGAATGTCTATGCTGGACCTCTATCTCTCAGTATCCCTTGCCCACTTGACTGCTTCTGGATCAGGGAAGGCAACAAATAGGGTTCTGAACATTGAAAAAGGAAGAATGGTAATAAGTAGGGGCCTAGCTGTCATCCTTATTACTTTGAAATCCCAGATTATCCCTCCTGGCTTATTTTGAGAAGCAAGAGGCTGCTAGCTGGATCCTAGACTCAGGCAGTCTTAACTATAGAGGCTCCATGCTGTGGGAGGGTAGGCCTCCTCCCGGGCTGGACACCTCCTCTGGCAAGACTCTGTTGAGTTTCCATATCGTCAAGGCACTTTTCCTCTTTGCCCTCTTCACTGTTCAAAAGCCAGACTTTCCCTACTCTGTCCTTGTCTTGGCCTATTCTAACCTCATCGGTGTCCCACACTGGGTACAATCTGAGCTTGTAACCTGGTGGCTTAAAACAACATTGGTTACCTCCCAGGATCCACATAGTTATTTTTCTCCATTCAAAAATTAAAAACGAAAACCTTAACCCAAGTGGGATTGACAGGCTGCCTGATTGGTTGGTTAATCAATTCACTTCTCTGTGTACCTCTCTAAAAAGACTCTGCTGTCCTGGATACTGAAGGTAGAACTGTAGATTGGATGTTCAATGTCCTCCAAGCTCCCACGGTGGTGCTATTGGGAGGTGGACCCAGAGAGAGGTCCTCAAGTCCTTGACAGATGTTGTTGAAGGAGACTGTGGGATCTGTCCCTTCTTTCTTTTGACTCTTGGCTCATTAGATGCACACTTCACTCCAACATAACACTTCAAGTTTTCCTGTCCTTCCTGAGAACAATTTGTAGATGACCTCAGAATTAACTGTCTCTTGTTAAATTATATAAATTTATTGTGGAAATAGAGAAGTTTTCCTGTCCTTCCTGAGAACAATTTGTAGATGACCTCAGAATTAACTGTCTCTTGTTAAATTATATAAATTTATTGTGGAAATAGAGAAGTGTAAAAATATAAAAGCCACTGAAGAATAATTATTAGCTATTTGTTTTTGATGAGCATATATACATATACATATAAATTTAAAATAAAATCTAAACCAATTTTTTGTCATTGTATCTGCTGCATGCCATGCTACCATTGCTAGGCTATGGATGACTTTAGTTTGTCTTTGCTTGTTCATTTTCTTTGTAAGGAATATAACAAACAACCCAGAACTATCACGGAGTCCAAGAGCTAAAATTTTCCCAGCAATTCACCAAGACCTGTGTACTTCCCTTTTGTACCTCCCCGGCCTCTCCAGAGATAACTTGGTCTAAGTCTTCTATGTCTCATTCTTTCAGTTTTCAACACTACAGCTGGGTCATGCATGTGCATTGCTGTATTGTGTCAGTCTTCCGTGGTGTGGTCCTTTCTGTGTGCATGGCACTGCTTCCTTGCAGCTAGCTTACTCGCCAACAACACTTTGCAAACACGTTAATAGCTGCATAATCTTCTGTTTATAGAAGACTATCTTTTTATAGCACCTCTATTCCTGACTTTTAGGTGATTTTATTGTTCTATAAATGGTTCTACCACAGACATCCCCTCAGGTAACGTTTGCATGCCTGTAATGTGTGGAAGTACTGTTCAAAAAAGATGAACATTTTGATAGCGATTGTAACATCCTCTCTAGGAACTTTCCATTAATCCCTGTTTTCAGGACACCTACCAACACAGGTAGGTGTTGTTTCTGATTACTTGTTAAATACTCATGTAAGTGCCAACTATGTGCTGGCCCTGGGCTACATGCTGGGTCACTCCTGCACTCATCCCTGCATTCACGATCTTGTAATAACCAATGTTTACTGAACTCTTCTTATATGCCAGGTAGACCTAGGAGAAAGAGAGACACAAGTGGACCTGTTCATATTAAAGTATACTTTGGTGGAGTACACTGTTACTGTGAAAGGAAGAGTGGAAGAAGTGAAAGCAAGAAGGAAGTGGAGAAGGAAGAGGTGAACACACACACACACACACACACACACACACACACACATGCACAAATATATCTGTCTCTTACAAAGGACCCAAGGCCAAGAAAGAATTCTCATCTCCCAAAACACCCTAATCTTTTGCTACAGTTGAGTTCTGGTTCTTTGAGCCTTCACTTACATTTCACCATTTTGTAGAGTCCTTTTCAGTTGCCTCTGCTGATCCACAGTCTCTTGCTCAATCCCAACATTTTCTTCCACCCGTGGTTTGATTTCCTCTGGTAATCATAAGTTATAATATGTTTTCTTTGTCCCATCCCCACCAAACTATACTTTAATATCAACAGGGCCACTTGTGTCTCTCTTTCTCCTAGGTCTACCTGGCATATAAGAAGAGTTCAGTAAACATTGGTTATTACAAGATTGTGAATGCAGGGATGAGGGCAGGAGTGACCCAGCATGTAGCCCAGGGCCAGTACATAGTTGGCACTTACATGAGTATTTAACAAGTAATAAGAAACAAGAATGAGTACTGTTGCTGTCATCAGTCTCTGAATAATGGTAGCACTCATTGATGTCCCCCCACCTCATCATCTTCCCAGCTCTGTGGGCAGATCCTAGACCAGAAGTGTTTCTAGAATATTCTTCACAAGTATACTTCTGAGAAACCATGCTGTGGCTTTCTTATATGTACTTGTAGCTCCTTTTACAGAAAGCTCTGAATCCTGAGGCCCTGGGGTTTTCTAGATCCTTCCCACCACTTCTGTGTACAGAGCCCTGCTCCCAGATTGGCCCTGTGCCCTTTATCTTAATGATTCCATGCTCCAGGGCTGGGAGCAGCAGGCTCATCAGTCTCCACAAGTGGCCCACAGCCATGCTTAGCTTTCCAGGGTTGCTAGAATCGCACGCCCCTTCCCTCGATCTCCACTTCATCCTCCTAATCATGGCAATGATGACATCATGTTGTTCTCTGTAACAATTTACATGTTCTTTCCCATGAGCCATTTACTTGATTTTTCCCAGAAGCCCTATGATCTGAGGGCTTTCCCCCCCTACTTGAGTTGACAGAACTGAGACTTGGAGGGTAAACAACTTTTTCAGGGTTACATAGCTACTCAGTGGCAGAACAAGCATGTCTCCCTCCTGATTCTTCTTTACAGTCACGGTAGGAATTATGAAGTGACCCTGAAACCCGGTGGGGCAGAGGGGACACTGTATCCTTTTGGTTTCCAGAAGCCTTGATTCCCAGTTGTGGAGCACCATGTCTGTCTTGAGTTTCTTCATGTGTTTATTCTGTAAATACATGCTAAGTGTTTCTGTAGCACACAGTCCAATAGAAGGCTCAGCGAGATTCACAAGAATAAAGAGACGTGCATGTGCCCAGAGGCCAGGGGAGTTGGCTGGGGTCTTTGTTGGGACTCAGGGTCAGACTCTCAGATAGACTGAGATATTGAGAAAGTGCAGTAACAGTTCCAAGTACAGAGTGAGTTATTCTGATCTCCTTAGCTAAGAACTGAAATTATAAGCTTTATGAGCAACATATACAAAGTCAGTGTGTATGACAGGGGCCAAGAAGAAAGAGAGAAGAGAGAAAGAGTGAGTGAGAAAGAAGCAGAGACCACTGAAGACAGCCCTCAGCCCCCAGTCCTCATCATAGTACGAATTTCCAGTCTCCATGGGACCGAGGTCTAGTCTCCACAGAATGCTAGCATTCTGTTAACTTTGAACAAAGACTGTTTCCTCTCTGGGAGCTGGTCTTCTCTTAACACTCAGACTCAGCCTGCCCTAGACACATTCCAGACCTCTCATTGTGCACCTGACTCCATAGCTTGGACCCTACCCCAGACTTTGGGGTTCTGGAAGAAAGAGCCTATCTCCTTCCATCATTCCATCCTCACTAGGCCAAGTCAACCATGGACCATCCATCTTCCCATGCTCATCAGGTTACATCAGTCATGGGAGATGTAGGAGGTGCTCCCAGATGAGAGTTCGCAAGAGAATTGTGAAGACACAGGAACTGAGCATTCATTTCTGGGCCTCACTACTTATCTCTGAAGTGAGTGGACAGGAAAGAGGATCTCAAGGGTCTCTCTCTGCTCTGGCTTCCAGTTCTTCCTCATCTCTCAGGAGCAGTGAGAAGAATATAAGTGATGTTGTCTCCTGCTATTCCTTCATGTTTGTGTCTCCTATTTTGTTAAAACTGTGAAACCCTATTAGGTACTATATGGAAGTGAGGAGAGCTAGAGACAGAGAGTGTATTCCCATTTCATAATTGTGATAACCAAGATTCTTTCTGTATTTTTTCTCATAGATCGTTGAACAATAGTTGGGCAGGGTGCCAGGATACTGCCCTCTGCTGCCCACCATGGTCTGCCTGGTGCCCATCTCCTCCAGATGGCAGACACTGAGGGAGTTGGTAGTTTTATCTCCATCCAGCTGAGCATTAAACCTGAGATGGTCTCTCATGTATTTATATACAACTTTACAAATGACCATGAACTCATACCAGGGCTATGAGAACCCAAACTGAAGTCCAGCTATCCCCTTTGGTTGCCACTATCTTCCCTTCTCTTTGCATGAGCATACCAGCCACCTTTATGCTGGCTCTTTCCTGAAGTTCAGTGGGGTGCCCCTCCAGCCTTTTATTCTGTTGTTCCTTCCCCCAGAACTCCTTCCCTCTTCATGTCTACTTGTAAATTCCTCACTGTCCTTTTTGAAAGCCTGCTTGAAAGCTGCCTTGGTGAACCGACTTGCCAGGTTGCTCACCTACTAGCCATATTGTATGTTGAAAATTTAGCATCTCATGCCATTCCATCTCTTCACAAAGTTATGAGTTTTGCACTCTCTCCTGACCTCCATGAGGCAGGCTGTTCCTTTCTCAGAAGCTCACAATCCAGCAATGGTCAGTGCCAAGGCATGTGACAGAAAGGTCTCCATCCCATTGTCCCCCCAGTGCTGGCATCCTCTCCTGTCCCATGATATGAGACTCAATGTTTTTATCTTCAGAAGCCAAGTACCATTTCACTGAGTATTTGAATATTTCACAAGCCCACAGCTAGAGTTCAGCTTTTGCATGAACTCAAGTTTCTAACTAGTAAAATAGCATTCTGTTCCTCAGGTCTTGGCCCATAATAAATAGTCTGTATGCTGTTTCTTTGGGCTCCATATGGCCACCAAAGCTGTATATTGTTAGACATGAGCTCAGATCTTCTCCCTGAGAGTGGGAAATCAGTTGTGTGGTCTGGACCAGAGAGAGAGAGAGAGAGAGAGAGAGAGAGAGAGAGAGAGAGAGAGAGAGAGAGGGAGAGAGAGAGTTGGTGTAGACATGTCTGAAAAATGATGCCAAATTTTGAAGGACACTTGATGCTCTGTTTCCCTTACCACCCTGTTGCTATGGCTATGATTTGCTCTCTGTCCCATATTCCTCTCCCCCCCCAACACAACCTGCCACCCCTGTTCCTTTAATCATAGAGTATGTATGAGTTCTTGAGACAACAAGCCCCAAATGGATGCAGCTACTCTAAATCTAAGGAGATGGTAGTGTTCCCACCATCAGCATTGCTGCTGTGGTGGGAACCCTCCACCCTCCAAACTCTTCCTATCCTGGGTCTTCGGCTCTAAGCAGGGAGAAGTTGTGAGCTGAATGTTTGTGAATCTCAAAATTCCAGCCCAATGTGTATTTGAATCTTCAGGACGAGGTCATGAGAGCTCTACTCTAGAGAATGGGGTTAGTGCACTTATCAAGGAGACTCCAGAGCCAGCAGTAAGAGGACTTCTTGGAACTTGAATAGACCCTCACCAGACACCAACTCTGCCAGTACCTTGGTCTAGATTTCCCAGGCTCTGGAATAATGAGAAATAAATATCTGTGAATGCCAGAACATAAATGTACTCTATTATAGCGCCTGAAGGGACTAGGCTGGGAAGCATCATTATGTAGCAAGCCAGGAACCCTCAGGGCCTCAATGGAGAACAGCCACTCCCAGACAGGCTGACTCCAGCCCCTAGCCCTCCGAGCTCCTGTACCTTTCCTCCACCAGTCTTCAAGCCACTTGGAGGATGTAACTGTTTTCTGAAGGAACCAGATACAGCCCAAGCCTCCTCTTCGATTTGGAAATAGGTAAATACCACAAAGAGTTGGCTCACAGTTAACAGCTTCTACAAGGCTTTCCCAAGCTGTTGAAAACACTGTCATGCCATCTTTGTTGGCTCCTGAACAGGTTTCATGCTTTAAAACCTCGCTTCCTTCTGGGGCATGCCCATACAAAAGAAGACAATGAGTTCTGGGGTCTATACACAGGGCTTTCAGGTGCAATCAACAGGAAGAAACCAGGACAATGGGGTGTTAGGGTGGTAGGTGGATTTTCTTAGGACATATGATTATATTTGTGGGCTGAGAGCAATACTCTCCTCCTTTGGTGACACCTCTTTGTGCCCATCATTTTATGACAATTGACAGTGAATGCCTCTGTACCACCAGCAGCCAACTCAAGTACTTAAAATCATATCAGCATGTTTAACCTCACAATGAACGTATCAGGTAGATAGTGATCATCCACAACTCACAGATGAAGAAATGGAAACACAAGAGAGGTCAGGTAAAGGGCTGGCCACCAGTTAAAGAATGAATCTAGGCTGGCTGGCTGCTGGGACATATGTTAAGAGCCAGTCTACACAGCTCTGCCAAAAATACGTTACAGTCTCCTCTATCTATACTTTTGTTTCTCCCTTGTCTTCAGTCCTAGATTCCAATGCCACGTTATCTCACCCCAGCCACATCAAGTCCCCTCAGCTAGTACAGTGAGTGACTGTGGGACCCAGGATAGGAGTCAGAAGCTGGACCCTAATTCTGTTGCTGTGCCAGGTCTTCATGGAACCTTAGGCTTGGCATTGATCTCTTTATCTGTCCATCGATTTCCCCACCATATGTTTTTTCTTTCCCAGATCTCCCCAGAGTAGCAGGCAGTGGGGGTCTATAAAGCCAGAGGATACAATAGCCTGCCCCCAGGGCATCTGCAACTACAAGAATCCTGACCAGCCAGCCTGAGTCATGTCCTAAGAAGAACTGGGAGATCATCCTGGGAGGAAGACCACAGGTTCAGTGGGACTGGAGATGAATAGACAGTAGATAGCAACATACACATAAGCTGGAAACAAGGTCTGCAGATGAGACAGCAGCACCGCCATGACTATCCCCATGGGCCCCTGTCCTCCATGATCTATAGCCTCTGAGTATATCCAGTTTATGCAGCACACATCCAGCCATCATAAACATGGAACTCCCTTCCCCGCTCTAAGCCCACAGTCTGATGTGATTATAAATAGACACTCATTCCCTTGCATCAGATGTTGTGTGGCTCACCCACATATCTCTAGGAGCTCAGCAGTAGATGGGTGCACAAATACCTTTCTGCCCTTCGGCTCTTCCCCCAGTCCTTGGGAAACCCCTGATCACTCCAGAGGCCAATGGCCTCATGGAGATCCACAGCATGCTGGTGTAAAGACGTAGTGACTGTCAGGAGGCCAAAAGGGATGGGCCACTAAGGCAAAGAAGCACTAGGCCTGAGGGCTGAGGATCAAGATCCTGGAGTAGGCCTCCCTCTAACCTACTCATAGGTTGTAAGAGTCATTGCCTACTTTTCCATGCTTCACTTCCCCATCTGCAATGTGAGGGACAGGATCCCACCATCCATCTGTGCTGACAGCTTCCCGGTGCACTGAACACCAAGCACGATCCTTGTAGAAACCAATGCACCTAGTGTAAGCAGTCCTTACCCTGGCAACTGTGAGGCCTTTTAGAGTTCATTGTGCTGCTCAGCTGACATCCTGGTGGTAGGAGTGGGGGAAGGGGTCTTTTCATTTTATGTTTTTAAATATGTAAATTTTAGAAGTGAGTGAATGTCCTTGCTGACTGTGAGCTGACTGCCTTGATCAGATTTCAATCCCTAGTCTAGATCTGGTCCAGGTTAGCACAGGGATAGAGGGCTAGGGTGAGTCTTCAAGGGCATACTGCTCAACAACTATACTGCATTTCCTGGACCTTCCTGCCCCTCTCCCTTATACATGTTTACCTCATTAGTTCCCACTGTAGTAACTCTCAACTTCTTTCTACTTGTGAATCCTTCACCAAATGCTGTCTTAGTTTTCTTAGACTGAAGGATGGGAATAATAGTAGCTACTCTATGTGCTCATCTGTGAAGACTAACAGAACCCAGCCCATGTAACACTCAGAGTACCATGTGGCATGCAGGGAGATGTAAAAACATCCAAGTTAAACATCAGTGCTGTGACTCTGGTGGTTCTTACGCTGTATGCCCTAATTTAAAGGAGCATCTCACTGAAGTACTAAGGTTTTCTAAAATGTACTGCCTCCCCCTCCACCCAGATGCCTTTCCCTATCTGATCAGACTGGCACATATCCACTTCCCCTTCCATACTCAGCTCAAGCTGACCCACCCTGTCTGACACCAAGTGTAAGAGTCCACCAGATGCCCTACTGTACTTCCTCTGCATAGGGATGTCACACTGTCTTGTCATTTGCTTCTACCCTGGCCCTTGAATCATTTAAGGGCAGGAACCATACCAGATTCATCTCTGTCCCAACATAGGACAATGCTTAGGGGATGCCATAAAGAACAAGAGAGTTACATGTACACAAGAAGATGTAGTGCATGGTGACAAATGCCATGATGGAGGGACAGGCAAAGCAGAGATGGTACCTAGAAAAGGGATTCATGTCATTGAAGTTGGGTTATAAGGAATTAGGAAATGGAGGGGAAATGAATGAGGCTGCGGACTTTCAGCTAGTTTTGAAAGTTTCTTTCAGGAAATCAGCTATTCTGCAAATCCCCACGAGTTTCCTTTTGCAACTCAGTAATATCATTGTGCTATATACACTGATAATATATATATATATATTATCATCAATATTGACTCAGGTTTGTATCTCCAAGGTGATAGAGCTTCACCCTCTGCTCCCCAGGCTCCTGCCCTAACCTGTATCACATCTTCTACACTGAGATGAAGAGTCACTGCTCCCCTATGGCCACAGGTGGGATGGGAGCAAAAGAGATCCCAGCCAGCACACTGTGGGTGAATATTTGGCTGCAGGTTTCCTGAGAAGCTAGACAAAGACACCCATTATCTGTGGTGAGCGACTGAGGTGTTATCCCAGCTCTTGGGAAACTAGTTGGGATAATTATAGCTGTTCGGATTTCTGCACAGTTTCTGTCTCCTGGATGTAGCTGACTGATTCCCTGGGGTGCCCACTCTATCTGATGGTCTTTAAGCATCAATATGGAGGTCAGAGGACACCTTAGTCAGTTCTCTTTCTTCCATGTCGGTCCAGGGATGGAACTCATGTCACCAGGCTCACCAGCAAGTCCTCTTACTTGCTGAGCAATCTCAATGGCTCTTTGCATCTTCTTGGTGATTCTCTGCCATTAGGAATAACAGACAGTCAGGGTAGAGACTAGAGGCTCTGGGAGGCGGTACTTTCCATCACAGCTTCACCTTTCCTTGGGACCACACAACACACATCTAGTCAGATTCCCACACTCATTTCAGTGGCTAATTGGTTATCAGTTTGCCCACTCCATATTGTATATGATGTGCCTTTTGCTCAGAAGCAGAAAACATTTGTTTCTTTTTTCTTTAATGCCCAACAAGTCTTGAGATGTTTCCTTTTCTTTCTCTTGCTAATCACAGCAATCTCTATACTTCCTCCGTTCAACTGTATTGAGAACCCACACAATATGAAAAGAATATATGTGACTGCTTAACTAGTGCATACCTCCAAGATGGGAGAAATAAACACCTCAAGAGACGATTTTGTGATGAGTTTCTTATGGAGGATACATGGAGAACGTTAGCACGATTCATTTGAGGAGAAAAGAGAAGGGATAAAAAGCAAAGAGATCAACCACAGGGCTCTCCTCAGGGGCATAAAACACTTCTCTGACCACTATGTGATGCTTACGGGCAAAGTCAAGATTGAGGATCCAGGAAGAATAGTTGACGTCAGGAAAAATGACAGGCTCTAGTTTGCCAACAAATAAAAGAAGACATCTCAAGTTTTATAAACATGACTGAGGTTATCTGCCAAGCTGGGGAAACTGAAGTATTATATCTCAAAATTCTCATGTCTTTTTTGGTGATTACACGTGACCAAAGAAACAATTCTTCACTCTGGACCACACTTCAGAGTTTACAGAACCCATTCAGGATCTCAATCCATAGTCTTTCCCACTTTTATCACCCCTTCTTTCCCTCTTTTTCTCTCTCATTCCCTTGCTCCTTCATTCTGTTCCTCCCTCCCCTTTATTCTTTTCTTTCCTTCCTCATTCCCTTCCTCCCTCCCCCTTTCTCTCTCCCTCCCCCCCTCTCTTCATCTTTTCCTTCCATCTTCCCCCCACTGTTTACTGAAGAACATCCCTGAGTCAGGTGCTAGCTAAGCAAACCAGGGCAGGCCATGCCGGCCTTGACTTCAGAAGTTCAGGTCGTTTAAAATTAGAGCATGACACAGTTCCTGTGTACACCAAGTGCCAACAGTGCTCAGGGACTGCTGAGTTTCTCCACGTCAATGTTTTCTATAAAAGCATTTCCTTTTCTCCACTTCACGTTGGGAAGGAATTCAAGAGAAAATGAACAAGGAGCTGGTGTTTTCTCAGGAATCTAACTCACCTTCTTCCCCCTCCAACAACAGCATCTCCTTTCCTGCCCCTGAGGTATGAAGGCAAGTCCAGCCCCATTCCAGGCCTCCCCAGCATCTTCTCCCAATAGAGCATCAGTTTCAGTGGTCCATCTCCAGAAGCTTTGTTATTGATTCCAGCCACGTTTTGCAACACTCTGCAGGCTGCTGGTGTTTAAAAGAAGCACATTTCACATTTGCTTTTTTGAGCCCATTTCTTGTTGTTTCCCACATATTTCCAGTGAATGAACAGATTAGTAAGTACATGGTTTTTTTTTTTCTTAAAGGACAAAAGTTAAACATCCTGTTCTGACTGCAGAGGAACTTTTAAGGTTTCTGGAATCCATTAAAACCCAAAATGTCACAGGAAAGTTATTCCGGAGCCTGCAAAAACACAATTTTACACTTCTGATGTCCACTGGATATGTTTGCCTGTCCTTGGAAGGGATCACCATTTCTTTCTTCATTCCCTTTGTCCTCTCTCCTCCCTTCCAGAAAAAAAAAAAATGGAAGGAAGCCAAATGTGTAATGCTAAGTACTTTACAAACATTCTCTTATTTAACCTTCAAACAGTCCCTTGTGAAGATGGGATGCACCGACTAACTTGACCTGGGCTGCCAAGTTAGAAAGTTGGGCAAGCGGCTTTCACCTGCTTGTTGCGTCTTTCACTGTGTCCCGTATCTTCCCCTAGCAGCTCCAACTTCCCCAATCTCTGTGGAAAAGTGCAGATACTGGAAGCACAGAGGCTGATGGGGGCTGAAGGAGAACCTGGGTTCATGCCTTCCCTCTTGGATGAAGACTAAGCTTTGCCATTTCTAAGTGGATATGCCAACCGCAAACCTTATAAACCTCACAGCTGAGAGCGAGCACGGAGCATCTGGGTCCACAATCCTGTAAACACACTTGTCATTACATATTGTACTCCCTGGCAGAGATGGGCAGGTAGCTCGGCAGTTGGACAGTATGGCTAAGTGCAGAAAAATCTCTCACCTTCTGGGAAGGGCCAGATTGGCTATGACAGAGCTCAAGAATGAGGGTCTAGCTGGCTGCAGCATTGCAGTCAAAACTGCACCTTTGAAATCTGCTAATGGCCTGTTCCTGGACATCAAGGCCCCTGGGGCCTTCCAGCCTGCCTTCATTTGAGTTCTTGTTGGAAAGTGAGGGAATAACAGGCCTGGACGGCATGGATGGGAGGGGAGGGGTCTGAGTGGGAGCACAACCAGTAAATTGCATCACACACACAGCCAAGTTCTAAAGCACAAGAGGAAGACAGCCAAAGGGCCTCCGCTGGTGCGGCCCTCACCCTCACTCCATCATGTGCCTGGGGCATTTTCCAGGCCTCTTCTAGCTGGGGAAGGGCTTGGGAGGTCTGTGACGGTGATAGTGAAGTTGAAAAATGGGCACTGTCTGGCTAGGTCAGTCACTGGCTCAGAAGCATCAAGAAAGCATGCCTCTCAGAGCATGAACCCTGTCTGGGAAGCAGAAAGGACAGGCTGCCTCTTGGCCTCACAGTACCTCCCCCTAGAGGAAGGGAGGATGCGGAGAAACAGGTCACCCACAGTCAAATGATGTTTCTTGATCTTTCTCTGATCTCCCTTGAAAAGATTCCCTTGGGAACTTGCATGGGAATGTGTTTGCTCTTTGCTTTTGGCAATCTTAACCAGCCCTGAGCTCAGATGGCTTGCCTAATTCTGCCTCCCCAGAACTTTCTAGTGACTCTTAAGGAACAGAGTACCTCAGACACTCATATTGACCCCAGGACACACAATCCCATTGTTTCTGTAATTTATATGTCAAGGCACATATCCCATGAGCCTGGAAACCACCAAACACATGAACAGGGCCCAGCTTCTTCTCACAGTCAGGGCAGAGGGCAGGTCCATATAAATGAGTTCTTTGGCCTTTATGATGAATGACAGCCGTCCTAATAGTTACACACACACTGTGATAGATACCTCATGTTCATTCAGTGTTTCATGCTTAAAGTTGTCTGGGTGTATGCCTTTACAGAGCAATACCCAAAGCCCAGAGCATGAAGGGACCTGCCCTGGTAACTGTAACTAAGAGATTAATCCAGGCCTGACTGAATGCAAATCATCGTGTATGTAGTAACATTTCTCACTAATTTGTGTTTGACTCAGGACAGTGGCCTGGACTAAATTATCACCACTATTCAAAGGAAGTGACAGTCGTCCAGCATACTCGACCAGGAGATCATTAGAAGCCAATGAATCCAGCTAGGTATAAGGGTACACAGTTGTAAGTCCAGCACTGAGGCAGGGACATCTAGAGTTTGAGGCTAGCCTGGGCTACATAGAAAGACAAAGGAAGAAGGTAAGGAGAGAAAAGGAGAACACTCAGTAGATGCAGACTCTTTTCAAATGAGAACATCATGCTTAGAAAAAGGAGAGTAATCAGAGGTAGACAGCCACCCACTAAGTTTCATAGCCCTATTTCCTTGATCTTTGGGAATAACTACCATCCATGCTACTGCATGGATAGTTTGTATTACATGAACTATCAAATACGGAACACATTTCTAGGTATTAAGTCTTCAGTGAAACTTTCCCCAGAGTGTTAGCTGGTCAAGTAAACCACACGCACATCAGCAAGCAGGCTGGCATCGCAGAATTTGTGTAGATGTTCAGTTTTACAACTCTGTGCATGGGAAGTCAGCTTGTAAAGAAATGGGAGTCCACAAAAGTAGGACTGGGAATCCATCAGCAAGGTGGGCACTAGCTTCACCTCTCACTACTGGTTTGATGTCTCATCATCGGGTCAAGGGTATGACTGCCCATAGAGTTGAAGCCTGAGACCAACTGTGATTCTGAGGGAAGACATGAGTCCTGGCACAAAAGGAGGGTGCTTCTTAAGGCCAGTAACAGATTGCCAGACCTTGAGTCCAGTTCTGGGGGGAACTCAACAACCTCCTCTCTTCTAATACTCAGGTCTTCCTGCAGATATCACCTGTATCCCTGCAAGAATCTTAAACCCCAGTCTTAGAGTACCAGAGCCCAAGGCCAAGGACCCAGTGTGAGTGGTCTGCCCAGGGCAGAGAGCAACAGGAACTTGGCACACCCAAGGCAAAGTCTGGAGTGCCTACCAAGTATGGAAGGAGAAACTTAAGGATTATTGGGGCATCTGAGCCTCAACCATTACCCAGCTCATGGGGATGAAGAGAAGACAAGGGCTCCATATTGGTGTACAAGCACATTCCTCTTGCAGTAGCAAGCCTTGCCCGGGTGAAGGCCACTTAGGACTAGTCCATAACATCCTCGGCTCTGGGTTTGACATACCTGGTGTTCTGGGGACACAACAGCGATCTTGGAAAGAAAGTTTTCCTAGAACTCCAGTTCCAATTACTTTGTCACTCAAGACACAGCCCTTTACAGCACATCAGTTTCCTTATTTGTGAAATGGACACAAATGCCCCCTTTCCAGGGTCACTATAAGAAGTGATGGAATGACGTACCACTCCCATCTTGGAGGAAGAATGTTTGCTCACTGTCCTTGCCAGTAGCTCCATAAGGTCAGCCTAAGTGCCTATACCTCAGCCTCCTGGGGACTTTGTGGATGGCTGTTTTGTATGAAAAGACAACCTCACTTCTTCAGTGAAATTCAGAGGCAAACCTGTGAGTCAGTTCTCTCCTTCCTTTCATGTGGGTTCTAGGTACAAATCCGAGGTCATCAGGATTAGAAGCAGGTGTTCCCACCTTCTGAGGCACCTCCTTAGCCTCAGCCTCAGTCCTGAGGAAGGATTCCAGACCCTTTTCATTGTTGTAGTTTCTGTGTGAATGGCCCCTTATGTGACCACGGGAGGATCAAAAGAAAAAGAGGAAGGGAACTGCTTGATTGTGCAGTGAAGCCCGGGCCTTTTGTTTCATGCTCCCACTCAAATTCTGCTCTGGTCCATGTCCCATGTCCTAGATTGTCATGGGACATAGGCACAAGATGCAATGCCAGCCCGCAGCAGCTCACATCTCAGGTCCATCATGACACAGAGTTGTCACTGTGACCCAGGGTCCAGGGAGGATAGCTGGAGAGTCCAGACAGTAGCACTGGAATCTGGGGCTGTGAGAAGAGCAGGAACTTGCTGTGGCAGAGTGGGGACAATAGGTGTTTCCACATAAGGTGCTGTTTTTTCACATGGCAGGAGGGAGATGTGGAAGGTGCTGGCATGGTGTCTCAGTGCATGGCCCTCAAAGCTGGTTGGGAAAGGGCAGAGCCAAAGGGTTTTCAGAGGTGATTGGAAATAAGTCCTGACCCTGCTGGCAAACAAGCCAAAGAGGAGGACATGTGGAAGGAGGCCAAGGGAAAACTCCAGCCTCCAAATTACTCCAGCTCTACTCAGACCCAGACTGCAGTGGATGATGTAAATGCCCAGCTAGGCGGGGCGAGGAGAGGGGAGGGTGGCACGGGAGGTTAGTGACTCCTACCAGTAAGCACTGGGTTCCAGTCCCATGTACCCACGTGGCAGCTCAAAACTGTCTGTAACTCTAGTTCCAGGGGATCCATTGCCTTCTTCTGGCCTCCACAGGCACCAGGCATGCATTTAATGTGCAGACAAACATGTAGGCAAAGCATATTTTACTTTATACACATAAAGTAAAATAAAAAGTTAAAAATCACAATTTAAACTTATATGTAGCCTTCTGTATTTCTTTTGGGTAAATATCAAAGTGATTTTTTTGATAGAATATATGGCTTAAAAAAGAAAGAAAGAAAGAAACCACCCATCAGGCTTCCAGAGTAGCTTAAGTACTTTTCATTGCCATCAGCAGTGACTATTATATTCCTGATGCTCCACATCCTCCCCAGCCTCTGGCATTGTCAGTGCTCTGAGCTTCGGTCTTCTGATGGCTATGACTGGGTATCTTATTGCCATTTGATGGCATGAGGCAATTTACAGCATCTTCTATTTGCACATTTGATATCTATAACTTTTTTTGTTGGGGTGTCTTTTAGTTATGGCACATTTTTATTGGATTGTTTGCTTATTTAACTGTTGAATTTTAAGAGTTCTTTGTGTATTTTAGGTAATTTTTCTTTATCAGATGTGTCTTTCCAATATGTCTTCTGAGGCTGGAGCTAGCCTTTTATTCTCTTGATAGCATCTTCTGAAGAACAGGAATTTATAACGAACTCCAGCTTAACACTCCTTTCTCTCATACATTGGGACTTCGGAATTTAATCTAAATAGCCATCAACAAACTCAACACAATCTAGATTGTTTCCTGTGGTGTCTTCTATGCCTTCCCTTTTTAAAATTGAAAATAGATTCTTCTCTCATACAATACATCCCAACCACAGTTTCCCCTCTCTCCACTCCTCCTTCTCTCCCAGCCCCAAGCATTCCTCCTCTGTTTCCTCTTCAGAAAAAAGCAGGCCTCCAAGAGACAACAAGTAGACAGGACAAAACACATAATAAGCAAAACAAGATAATAAGGCAAAAGCCCTCATATCCAGCCTGGACGAGGCAACCCAATAGGAGGGAAAGAGTCTCATGAGCAGACAACAGAATCAGAGATACACCCTCTCCCACTGTTAAGAGTTTCATAGAAACACGGAGCTAACAGCCGTAACATATACACAGAGGACCTGGTGCAGACACATTCAGGCCCCTTAGTGTTTGCCTACTAAACCTTTTAAAGTTTTAGTATTATATTGAGGTCTGTGATCCACTTTGAGTTAAATTTTATGGAGGAAATCTTCTTTAATTTTTTTGCACATAGGTGTCCAATTTTTCTATAACTATCTCCTGCAAAGATAGCCTTTGTTCTTTTTTGTCTTGTTTTGTTTTTATATATTTTACATTCCAGTCGAAATCCTCCTCTCTCTCCTCCTCCCAGTCTCACTCTCCCAACCACTTCCTCCATACTCGTACTCCCCACAACCTGGTACCAACCTGCTCTGGCACATCAAATTGCATCAGGACTAAGAGCCTCCTCTTCCACTGAGGCAAGACTAGACAGGTCTGCTAGGAAAATGGGGTCCAGAGTGAGGCAACAGAGACCAAGTCTGAGATAGCCCCCTCTCCAGTTTTAGGGGATCCACTTGAGGGCCAAGCAGCCCATCAGGTTCATATGTGTAGTCGCCTAGGACCAGGACCAGCCCATGCAAGTGCTTTGGTTGGTGCTTCAGTCTCTATGAGCCCCCCCAACCCCCCCCCATCCAAGTTAGTTGGCTATGTAGATCTTCTTGTGGAGGGAACTGATGAAACTGAAAAGCTTCTGTGAGGCCAAGGACATTGTCAATAGAACAAAATGGCAGTCCACAGATTGGGAAAGATCTTCATTAACCCCACATCTGATAGAGGGCTAATATCCAAAATGTATAAAGAAATCAAGATATTAACACCAACAAACCAAATAATACAGTGAAAAAAAATGGGGTACAAAGCTAAACCAAGAATTCACTACGAGGAATATCTAATGGATGAGGAACACTTAAAGAAATGCTCAGTGTCCCTAGTCATAAGGGACAGACAAATCAAAATGACTATGAGATTCCATCTTACACCCAACAGAATTGCTAAGATCAAAAACTCAAGTGACTGCACATGCTGGCGAGGATGTGGAGAAAGGGGAACACTCCTCCATTGCTGGTAGGAGTGCCAACTTGTACAGCCTTTGGAAATCAATATGGTGCTTTCTCAGAAAATTGGAAATAGTTTACCTCAAGACCCAGCTATACCAGTCCTGGGCATACACCCATATGTTTCATAAAACCACAAGGATATTTCCTCAACTATGTTCATAGCACCTTTATTTATAATAGCCAGAAACTGGAAACAACCTAGATATCCCTCAACTGAGGAATGGATAAAGAAATTGTGGTACATCTACACAATGAAATACTACTCAGCTACTAGAAACAAAGACATCATGAAATTTGCAGGCAAATGGTTGGAACCAAAATAGATCATCCTTAGTGAGGTAACACAGACTCTGAAAGACATAAATGGTATGTACTCACTCATAGCCAGATATTAGCCATTAAGTACAAGATAACCATGCTACAATCCCACAGATTCGAAGAAACTAAGTAACAAGAAGGTTTCAAGGGATGATGCTTGAATCCCTCTAAGCAGGGGAGATAAAATAGACATCAGAAGTGGATGGAGAGAGGGAACTGGACAGGAACCTAAAATAACTGCCATCTGAGCGTCTTTATCCAGCAGATAGTGGAAACAGATGCAGAGACCCACAGCTAAACATTCGGTGAAACACAAGGAACCTTGTGGAAGAGTTAGGGGAAGGTCTGAGGGAGCTGGAGGAGTCTGCTCTTTTGTCCAAGGTCACTTGACAAAGATCCACTGTGCTTGTTTTTGATGCTGTGTATAGGCTCTCTGTTCTGTTCTGTTTGATCTGTCTTATTCTTTCACCAGTATGCATTGTCTTACTCTATGTAGGGTAAGTATCATATTTATCATATGTAGGGTAGTATCATTCCTTCAATTTTGTGTTCACTAGTACAAGTCTTTTGTGTCTTTATATAAACTTCAGAGTTTGTTGATATTTTAAAAAATTACTTGCTGGGATTTTGACTAAGGTTTCATTAAATCTATAGGGCAGGTTGGACAGAACTGCTATCATGACAATGCTGAAGATTTCTATCCATGAACATGGGATATCTTTCTGTTTATGTTTAGTTCTTTTTTTGTTTCTTTCATAATAATTTTGTAGCCTTCTATGTATAAATATTTTGCTAGACTCATATCTACACATATAATTTTGATGTTAATGTGCATGCTATTTTGTTTTAAATTTCCAATTCCACCCGTTCTTTTCTGGTACATAAGAAATATACTTTTTATATTTATATTCTATACTTCAATTTTGAAATAGTTGCTTCTGCCTTCAAAAAGGTTTTATTTTTGTTTTGGTGTGCTAGGTTGTATTTCGTTTAGTTTGCATTTGTTCTTTTTTAGAGGATTGGCAATTGCTTCAGATTTTCTGCATGGATTATCATGTCACCTTGTGAATAGAGACGATTATATTTCTTCCTTTCCAATTAGCACATCTTTTACTTACTTTTTTTCTGAGATAGTGTTTCTCTGTATAACCTTTGGTTGTCCTGGAACTTATTCTATAGACCAGACTGGCCTTAAACTCTTAGAGATCTGTCTGACTCTGCCTCCTGAGTGTTGGGATTAAAGGAGTGCATCAACACCACTCAGCTTACTTTCCTAATCACTCTATCCAGAATTTCTCACATTATGTCGGAAGTGGAGAGAGGGAACATCCCAGCTTGTTCCTAAGTTTAGTTGGAAGCTTCAGTTTTTTTTACTGTTAAGTCTGATGTTAGCTGCAGACTTTCTGTGCTTATTCTTTATGAGCATAAGGATGTTCCTCTCTATTCTTTTACTTGGCTGATGCTTTTTATTGTGACTGGCATTGGATTTTTGTCAGATACTTTTCTACATCTATATTACTGTGTATTTGTTCTTTTGAACTATTGATGAGATGATTTACATTCATTGATTTTTTTTTCTGAATAAACTGTCTCCTTCCACTTGTAACAATCAAAAGTGCCTTTCAGAGGGCCCAGGAGATGTCTCTCTCACTTGCTTCAAAGACTGCTGCCCTGAGTTCAGTCCCTGGGATTCACATGGTGGAAGGAGGGAACTGAGTCTTGGAAGTTGTTCTCTGACCTGGCACATATACTACTCTTTACAGCCAATCAACCAATCAACAAGTAAATAAATAAATAAATAAATAAATAAATAAATAAATAAATAAATAA
>CAJQZJ010005020.1:11831765-11845496 GCA_907164525.1 Lophiomys imhausi
TAAATAAATAAATAAATAAATAAATAAATAAATAAATAAATAAATAAATGGATGAATAAGTGCAATTTTAAAACTTCAATGTTTCTCATGGATTGCTCATATCTCCTAGGGATGGAGAATGACAAAATCAGCCTTATGTATTTGAAGTAAGTTCCACTTGAATGTGGTATATAATTGTTTTTATACATTGTTTGAAAAGATCAGTATCAGGCTCAGGACCTTCAAGACCAAGTCTCAGGACAAAGGAGATTCATTTGTCCTAGAGGGATAGAGGTCAGGGAATAAGAGACAAAGACAGAAGATAGAAGACAAGGGAGAAGAAGAAGGGAACAAAGGAGATGGGTCAGAGATATTTGTTCTAAAACAGATGACAAAGAACTGCCTCTGGATAGACAGGAGGCAGATGTGGCCCACAGGAAAATCACAGACTATAAAGGTAAAAAGGGAAACCCCGGGTTAGGATTAGGTGTTTAATTGGACAGGTTAATTAGGTGATCCAGTGTTAGTACCAGTTGCACCTGTGCACAGGAACACAGTTGTGAGGACTTGAAGGAAGAAGAAACTTCTTGAATCAAGTAAACATAAGCTGAACATTTGGAAATTTTGAGCATGATTTTAAGGCATCGAAACAGCAAGAATAAAGAAAAGGAGATAGTGACTTCAGTCCATTGTGAGTGACCAGCCTGGGGTCTCCAAGAAAGAGAAAGTTTTGGGTTTTCAAGGCCAACTTACCTGATCTGCCACCACTGCAGCCTGGCACCCTTACTCCCTGGAGCAGCTGTGTACTCCAGATTATGCAGCCTAATCAGGCAAGTTCTGAGTCCACTGCATCAAACTTGGGCAACCCTCACCTCTGAGCTTCTTTTCACACCCTCCAACATTACTAGGTGGATTGTGGTGAGGGGGAAGTGAGCTCATGCGCATCTGTGGGTTGGTTGACCACAAAGAGCTACACAAGAGGAATGAGATCAGCACCGATGGAGGTGGTAGGCGCTGAGGCGTTCACCTCATGGAGCAGTTGGGTGGAGCCTTGTCAGATGAATCCAGCCTGGGTAGGTGGAAACTAAGGAGTAGAATCACTTTGTCAGAAGGATGTGACCCTGATGAGCAGTAGCTGAGGCAGGTCTCTGCCCAGGTCTACCCTATATCAGATAGAACAAGCAAAGCCTCCCAACCGTATAGTCAGGCCAGAAAGGGGCCATCTCAGGAAAAATTACAAATTCTATAATCAGGGCTTTACAGGTCAAAATGGAAGGTACTGTGCCAGGCAGTACCTGATCCTGTTCTCAGATATGGTTATTGAAGAGAGGTGCCAATGGAGGCAGGCAGGGAGAGAGCTGCAAACCTGAAACTTAGCTGTCTTAGTTGGGCCGAAAGTTCATTCCTTCCATTTCCTAGCCAGAGTATGACTGGCCCTGAGGACCCACCAGGACCATAGCATTGGCAGTGGGCAGACCAAGTGGAGAGGATAGGCTAGAACAGAGAACATGGGAAAAGAAAAGAGAAGATGGGAGGCACACCGGGGCCAGGCCCACAGAGCTGAGTCTTCTGGAATAAAACACCATACCAGTTTCAGGAGAGACACCTTTGTATCTGGGAAAAAAAAGAAATCCCCATCAGAACCCCCTTTGCTTCTTGACTACCAATTAGAGCTCTGGGTTGCTAGCTGCAACTGTTTGCCTCCCAGTGGATTAAAGCGAGTATTGAGTAAGCACATAGCTACATATGTGTGGAGTTGGGAGCTAGGAACCATGGCTCCATTTGACTTTGGTCAAGCAAATGGGGATACCTAAATCTTCATGCCCAGAAAAAATCTTTTTGCTAGGCCTACATACCGTACCTGTCTCCATCTAAACTCTACCATGAGCCCATCTCCAAAGTGTCTGCAGCTTCATATACTCCAGGAAGGTCAAGCTGGCCTCTGCATGCCTGCCAGGGTTCTGAACAAAATGGCTACATCCTCTTCCCATCACAGTTCAGCAAGAAGCAACATTAGGCCCAGGGCTTCTAGCTGACATGTCCTGTTCGAATGCTGGCTCACAAACTCTGGGCCTTGCATCCCATTGGAAGGGCTAAACCTCATCATCCAATCATTCAACAGGGTGCAATAGAGAACACTGGATGTTAAATGAGGTATGGAGTATAGGACAGTGCCTAGAGAACAGGAAATAGCTGCAGAGTTGCTGTTCATTAAGCCCTCATTGAATATCACAGTAATGTCATGGGGACCAGGATCTCTCAGATCTGCAGGCATTTGCTCACCCCTCCACTTTATCATTCTTGTTTCAAGGAAGGCTTCTCCCAGTTGGCGTCAGTGGTCTTGTTCGCAGACGACTAAGAGGCTACTAGCAGGGCACGCAACACCTTTGGGCAAGGACAAAACAGTAACTGTGCTGGGATGTGGCTCATTGTCCCTGAGTGGAGCACCTAGCAGGCTAGGATGACAAACACCCAGACAGGGTGATCTGGGACTGGCTTCACAGGAAGAAGAAGGCTCAGGACTCTAAGAGATGTTAATTAGGGACACTTCCTAAGGCTGCCAGGGCTGGGAGAAAGGAGTCTGTATCATTTCAGGCCGCTCACTTTGAATGTAAATGCACTATTGTGATGGTCAAGATCAAAGGCAAAGCTAGGCAGAGGTCACCGCTGCCTGGCTGGCTTATGATGTGGAGCCAGGGTAAGGAAGGTGAAGGCAGTACTGTGGCCACCACCTAGCCAGCTGTGGCCATCAGGTAGCCAGCCACCTATGGGAACTTTCCTAGATTTGCCACAAAACCCTTTCCCACAGGGTTTTTCAGACACAGGAATGGAGAGTGGCAGCCGCTCCTGCAATCAATGGCCAGAAACCCTGGCGCTCTGAGCTTTCCTCCTGCTAGCTGGCCTCACACCCACTCCACTCTCTGCCCATGAGACCTGGCCTCATCATTTATCAAGATAAAATCCATCCGTCTCTGGGCAGGGGGAGGATGAAAAGAGCTTGTGGGAGTAATAAATCTTCTTTACCATAGGTGGTGAGCAAGGAATTCAGCCCAGACTCCATTCTTGAAAAATGAGAGGCTGTGTGCTGCGGACAGTGAGGAGCCAGGGCATGGGGGTGGGCTGCAAAGGGCCTAGGACCAAGTACTGGGACCCAGCTTCCCCAGGTGGAAGAAGAAAGTCTGTCCATTCCAAACTTATTTTGCATCCCAAAACTGGCTGCCTGCGCCCACCCAATCCTTTCAGGACTCACCCTTCACCAACACTTTCTGTATTTACTTAACTAAGATTCCTCAGTACCTACTATGTGCTGAGCATCATGTCCACAATGGGTCTACAAAGACCACAGCAGGATACAGAGGGTGAGAAGGATCCCTTCTGGAAACTGGGAAGAGCCCTGCCCAACTGCAATCCCACCCAGTGCTGAGAATGCCATAACCCTGTACACAGTCAAAGAAACACTGGGCTATCTCCTGGCTGTGTGCTCAGACTGAACAGACTGGTAGACCTTGGACTGGGTCCAGCCACACACACACAGACAGGGGCTTGTCTGCTGTGGAGGGAAAATGGCATCTTCCCACATGCCACTTCATGGTAGCATGATTAAAAAAAAAAAAAAAAGCCATTAGCAGGAAAGGGACTGAAGCAACCTGGGTCAATGTCCATAGGGAGGTGTCTTCAACTCTACTGGCTGCCATCACAGAATACAATTGAGTGGTTGGCCTAAACAACTAACATTCGTCTCTCACAGTTCTGAAAGCATGATTAGGCCCAGGTAAAGATCAGCTTCCTGGTCTGCAAATGGACATCTTCTCTCTGTGTCCTCACATGGAAGAGAGAGGAGTGCCCTCCCAGAGTTCTCATTTCTAATTAGCATCCCACTGGAGGTTAGGGTTTGGGGGATTAGGGAAGCATAAGCATACAGTCAGTAGCAGTGGATAAACAGATGAATTCAATGCAATCGTAGATAGCAGTTAGGGTGGGTGGCATGTGACTTGGCTCCTAGAGCTTTGGGTGACAATCTATGCAAAGCACAGGACCTACAAGCTTCAGCTTCTGCAAATTTAAAGCTAGATTGTAGGTCATGTGCAAGTAATCAAAGGACTTAACAGGTAGACAGAAGGGGCACAGCCCGACCTTGCAGGTAATGACCCCCACTCAGGGAAGAGGCCGCAGGACCCAGGAGGAGCTGGGGGCCTCTGGTTGTACACATGCCATTTCTTTCAAGAGGTATGAAGTGAACTAAACAGTAGAAGATTCATGTGGCTTAGGCTCTGTAATAAATGTGTATTTGTTAGATATTTTCTCTACTTTTATGACTACTTGAAACATTTTCTTTTCGTCCTTTTCCTGCCCTGCCTGTGCTAGGGACTGAATCAGGGCTTTACACACTAGGCAGGACCACTATCACTGAACTTGAAATGCCTCATTTTAGACAAAATGGAAAGAGACTGACTTGAAAAGCCTGAAGACCCAGCACCATTCAAGGAAATCTACTGACTCTTAGCATACTTAACCTTTCTATCATTATCTCCATTTCATAACTGAAAAAAATAGACTCAGAGAGGGCAAACCACTTGCCTAGGATCACATAGCTCTGCAGTGGATGGTCTGAGCTTTGGACTGTGGCATACATGACTCCAGGGCCACCCTCTGTCCCCCACTTCTCCCCATCTCACTGAGCTGCCTTTCTTTTGAGGGTTCGAAACAGGGTTTCTCTGTGTAGTCTTGGCTGTCCTGGACTTGCTTTGTAGACCAGGCTGGCTTCGAACTCACAGAGATCTGCCTGCCTGTGCCTCCTGAATGCTGAGATTAAAGGCATGTGCCACCATGCCTGGCAATTACAGACAGCTGTGAACTGCTATGTGGGTGCTGGGATTTGAACCCGGGTCCTTTGGAAGAACAGCCAGTGCTCTTAAGCTCTGAGCCACCTCTCCAGCCCCTGAGCTGCCCTTCTTAAGAAAATATAATACAGCCGGGCGGTGGTGGCGCACGCCTTTAATCCCAGCACTTGGGAGGCAGAGACAGGCGGATCTTTGTGAGTTTGAGGCCAGCCTGGTCTACAAAAGTGAGTCCAGGACAGCCAAGGATACACAGAGAAACCCTGTCTCGAAAAACCAAAAATAAAAAAAAAATAAAATAAAAAAATAAATAAAAAAAATAAAAGAAAATATAATACTAACTTCAAGCATCAGGAAAGACGAATGTCAGCCTAGGGGGTGAATTCTGCCTCTTATCAGCAGTCTGTGGCCTGGAGAAAGCCTGTCCAAACTCCACTCATCTGTGAAATGCAAACATGACACTGTTTCTCTGGGTACTTTGTCAGCATCATTATTTCTTGCTAAGCCCTACACTTATACTTGGGATGCTCACTACCAAGCTGAAGAAGACCGAGGTTCACTTCAGGCTGTTAGCAAAGCAATTCAGTCTCACTGGCTTGAGAAAGCATCTCTAATCTGTTTGTACCTGGATTATGAGACTTCAAAGAAGGATGTCCTAAACAATCCCGCATTCTGCCAGTGAAGTAAGAGAAGAGAAAGCAAAAGAGCCTAAGAAAGTCTCCTGAGAGGCAAGAGAGATGGCCCTCTGAGTCTAAGCACTTGCTCTACCAGCATGAGGACTGGAGTTCCAGTCCCCAGGACCCTGGAACAAACAAGGCCCAGCTGTTTGTGCCTGTAACTCCAGAGCTGTGGGGGATGGACACAAAAGGATTCTGGAGCTTGCTCGCTGCCAGCCAAGCTGAGGAGTCAGTGAAAGTCCCTGTCTCAAGGGAATTAGGAGGACAGTGATAGAACAGGACACCCAATGTCCTCCTCTGACCTCAGTGCATTGTCATGACCATTGCAAGCACACACACACACACACACACACACACACACACACACACACATGAACACACAAGTTAAGAAAGTGTTGGGTACCCTCCAGTAGCCCACCTCCATTTTCTGAGTTTTCCCCTGACTGTCTTCTAATTATGAGACAATAGGCATTGTGCTAAGACAACATCTCTTTTCCTTCCATGCTCAAGAGCCCACCCTCATTTTACAGAGGCTCTTAAATTTGACTTGCGTGAGATAACACAGCTTGCAAGTATTGTAATCTGTGTGTGTCACTGTGACTTCAAACATCTGCTGTGGTTGTCATATCCTATGAAATGTTCAGAAGATGCCAAAATGAGTCCAGAGAGGGAAAAATGCAGCTATGGTCTTTGCAAGCCATTTGGGGTTCATACAGGCCATGGAAGCCCTTCAGGGATGAAGCATGGAAAGACAGGGCCTATCTGTTTTGGTGAAAATCCACTGGAGCTGAAGCCTGGAGAATAAGCAAGGCAAGAATCAGGGAACTCATGTAGGAGGCTGTTGTAGTTGACCAGACAAAGAGGGGTTGGGCTTTGGGAGGGTGAGAGGGAAAACAAAGCAGCCCTACAGAGCTGTGTGATTAACTGTTAGGGGGATGAGTGAGTAAGTTGATGGATGGTGGGTGGTGAGATACAGAAAGAGAGAAGAAGAATTAAACGGAATGGAAGGATTAGACGATGACTCCTAGAACATTCCCCACTAACCTATACAGTCACCAAGCAGACCTTGAGCTAGGGTCCCAGAGAAGCTTTTAAGTTTTCCCTTTCATAATTTTCCTGGTTCTGAGGTGTGTGAAAATAAGGGTTAGATGCTAAAAATCTCATCTGAGTTCACCCTAACTCTCAGGCTCCAAGCCCAGTGGCAGCTGCACTGTGGAGACCTGTTGGGCCAAGTATGCCTCTGGAAAGAGATGCAGGGCAGTGGGAATCAGAGCTGTCCAAACACAGATGCCGCTGGAAGTGGGACCCAATGTGTACCTGCAAATATTGATCCTGCCCTTTGGTCAGCTCAGGCCACTGCTGGACAATGCTGGGGCCTGGTGATGGGTTTGGGCCCCAGGCTGCAAGCTGAGGAATGTGGATGTCCAGGAGCATGTGTTTGCTCATCCTCCCAAGCTTGACATTCCCCAGTATGACCAGTCTCCAGTGAGTGGCCTTCTGCCCCAGCCACAGCCAAACCCCTGTTCAGGATATTTGCACAGCGGCCGCTCTGCTTAGCTGGCATTCATTAGAAAATCTCCCCTACCCTTCCCCTTTACCTACCCTGACACCTCTACCTGCTGTGGCAAGCCATGGAGGTGAAATTTAATATCAAAGAGAATGTGAGACTTGAGCAGGTCTTTCAGTGAGGAGTTAGTCACCATCATTCATTTTAAGGATGACCAAGTAAAGCTCAGTCAGTGGGAAGTGCAGCTTTGCAGCAGGTAAATGTGTAAATGTTTTTGCATTCAATGTGCTAGGACAAGGCTGGGCAGACGATCTCATCAGAACATCACTACTATTCTAGCCCATCACCTGCGCACTAGAGATATAATAATGGAGCCTGCACCTCCTGGATGAAGTCAAATGGTTTGTAATCACTGCTGCAAGCACAGGAGTGACTAAGGACAGGACACTGGGCTGGGACAATCACAGTGACTGTATAAGTCCACTAGTGCTGCAAGAATGCTGCAGTTCCTGAGGGTCTCTGGCCAGACATGACTGGAAAGGGGTGGCCCTGCTGAACTTTGGGAAAGGCCAGGATTCTTGGCGCTGTGTGGACACATGGGACCCGTTTTCAGCTTTCAGTACAGGCTCACACCATTCAAAAGGAATCATGAAAATGAATCCCGCAGCCGGTCCAGAGGTGGGGAGGCCGAAACTCAATTCCCTTCATTCTCTGCTCCGTTAGATTACTCTGGCCTGAAATTCCTCCCCTGCAAGACACCAATAAAGGCTGCCTTAGCGTCTTTGTGAGTACACTTCCTTGGGGTAGGATCCCCTCAGGCCCTAAGCAGAAGCAGCTCTGCCCTGACACTCTCTCAGATTTATATGTCCCCCAGCACTTTCTGGGTCCAGATGTCATTCCTGAGACCCATCAAGGTTTCTTGGGTATTTGGATTAAGGGATATCCTGTGGGTAGTTTCTATCTTTGTGTTTTGCCTTCCCCGACTGAGCTGTGAGCTCTGATGGTGTCCCCAACATTTGCCTGTACTGTTTTGTCTTTTGTTATTTCTAAGACACTTGTCAAAGGCCACTATGCTAGTCACATTGACTGAGAGAATAGATTTTAGAACCAAATAGCCAAGGTCTAAATCTTACCTCTGTCACATGGTAGCTGACCAGTCCCAGGCTTTTCCCTTGTCCTCTCTGGTCCTCTGCTTCCTCAGCAGTTTTTGCCTCCTAGGGCTAAGTGGAAGTTTCTGAAGAGTGAGACATGTAGAGAGATGCCTTCATGTCTGATATAGTCTCTCCTTAGTATCTGCAGGAACAGGCTCCAGGATACTAAAGTCCTCTCTATAAAATGACACAGTATTTGCATGTAACCCACACATACACATCTTTCTGAATACTTACAGACTGCTCATAGATTACCTAGAATATGTAATAGAATGTAAATGCTATGTAAACTGTTGTTATACTGTGTTGTTTAAAAAATTATGACAAGGAAAAAGGCCTGTATGTAGTCAGTATAGATTCTGGTTTTTCAGTCCACAGTTGATTAAATCTGCCATTCGTTTCATGGAATCTTACAGTCACTCTAGGAAATTGGGACTGATGCACCCACTGTCATTGGGAAGAGTAGGTACCATTTACCTAAGCAAATGAAAAAGGGCTTTGACAGACACCTGCGACTCTAGAGAAACACCTGACACTTCCTAAGTACAAGTTCAGCCCAAGTGCCTAACATGCTCAGGGTTCTCGGTTCAGTCCTCAGTAGTAGAGAAAAACCAAACTCCAAAGTTCTCAATTCCTTGCTGAGCTTAGCATCAAACCTTCCTCTCTCCAGGTCTCTTCCCTCCCATGAGCAACCACTGCATCCACTCTACCTCTGAACCTACCCTTTATAGGTTTGCATATATTCCTGTGAGTCTCCTTAGCCCCAGAGGCCTTTATTTGAGGGACTAGGTATCCATTTTGGTCATTTTTCTATTTGTTGTATTTCAGGGGATGACAGGCTACTTCAGTTCTCAAGAGCTAGAGTGAGTATGGGGCATGGGATGGGGAAAAGGAACAAATGTACAAATGGTACGGGCCAAGCGAGACTTCCAGGAAAAGGGGACAAAGCTGAACTGAAACTTGGATGGATGTGGGCTAGATGTATAAGGAGTGAGCCAGGGAAAAGAAACAGACGTGCTTGGGTGTCAGAAAGGATGGATCTGTGGGTGGCATGCAGCCTCCCCTGTAGTTGGTGATGGGATCATACTGGCTCCTTGCTCTTCTGTCTTCTGTACTGGCCAGGATAGGCTCCATCTTCCCCACACTGTCCTCTGAGGAGCTTCCCTTGTCTGAGAACTCTCCCCCTCTCCTCTCTTGAAAGAGCTAAGCAATAATGCCTTCTCCAGGAAGCTCAGTCTGCTCCATACTAGAAATGGCTTCAGAACATGCCCACAACCTGGCTATCAGAGAGCCAGGGAAGCTGGGGGTCCATACTCCACTTTCTGTCTGGGTGGTCCAGAGGCATGAATTCCTCAGCCTGAGTTGTTCAGAGTAGGACTTGCAGGCCAGGGAATTTTTAGAGAAAAAAAAAAAAAATTTCTTCACTGCATCTGGAAGTCAACCAGGAGCATTTTAGAGTGGAGAGATGTGAGCATGGTTGAGACAGCACATCCTGGGTCATCTGTCACTGCACATGAGCCCCCTCTGTGTGTGTGTGTGTGTGTGTGTGTGTGTGTGTGTGTGTGTGTGCACGCACAAAGATTTATTCAACCTCAACACAGACCTGATAGGTACTTTGGCAAATGAATGTTCATTGAAGCAATGAATCGAGATTCATAGACTTCTACTCTTTCAAGGCTTAGAGGCCCTTTGTGGTCATTTTGGTCAACCCGCCATATCACATGACCTTAGAATCTTTCCTCAGCTTCCAACAGTTGCTCAAGTACCGCCCTTGCTGATAAGCTTTGCACTGTTAAGAATAGCCTACTCTCCTGAGACAGCACTGGGCATGAGAAAGTCCTCAATCAGCTGTCACTCCATGTTGTCCAGACCTCTGTCCCTGCCCTGGCCAAGGAGGGCTGGGTTAACTCCTTCAGGGAGTCTGTAGCATCCGCTGAGGACCTGTGATCTATGGAAGGCTCCCCCAGAAGCCACACCTTCTATGCTGTGTTCCAGTGACACCAATGTCTGCAGTCCAGCTGAGGGTGGAAAATACATTTTCTTCTATATAAACAAGTAGCTCAAAGACCCAAGGCAGAGGATTTGACCTGAGTACATGCTTTGGGTTCTGCAATTCTCCTGTGGCTCTGTGGGCAGTGCTGGCCGGGTCAGCAGCTTCTTCTGGAAGGAATAATCCTGTGAAACCCTGAGTTGAGCCAAATGACCCATCGGGAGATTCTACTTTTGGCTGTGGGATGCTGAGCAAAAAGACAGTTGTGTAAGGACAAGTGCTGACCACAGCTGTAACAAAGGCACTGAGAGCCAAGCTTCCTTGGGGGCCAGCTTGGCCTTCCCTCCTCTGCTCCAGAGCTAACTGTTCAGACCCTCCCAAGGAACACCAGCAAAGACTCACAGTGTCTGATGCCAAATGGAAATCTACAGTGTGTAGCTTCTGTCTTCTCAAAATGTACACACTGGTGGCTAGGGACTTTGAGACATGGCCACTAGTCAGTAGGGGAAGAAGTCAGGATTGGGAGGCAGAAGATTCAGGCTCAAGTCTCATTTGGCAGCTTGAATAGAGTAATGTCTTATTCTTCTGGGAATGCCATACCAAGGTATCACAGAGTGGATAGTGTAATCAATTGGAATTTAGTCCTTCTTCATCCTAGAGGTAGATTCCAAGGTCCAGGTGCTGGCAGGGCTAGTTTCCTCTAACACCTCTCTCCTTAGATTGCAGACAGCAGCCTTCTTGTCTCATCACACTGTTGTCCTGCTGTATACACCCCTGGAGTCTTTGGGTCCATCTCCTTTCATAAATATGACAGTTAGGTTGGATCAGGGTCCACATGAAGGACCTCATATTGACACGGTTACCAGGAAAACATTCCATCTCCAAATACAATGGCATTTGAAAAGACTGTCATACGCTGGGATGAGGGGGACGTAGTGCAACCTGTAACATCCTCGTAACAGCTTTGGTTCTCAATGGTTTTCTGTAATCTGGACTGATGTGGAGCTCAGATTAGGCAGCACACATGAAACTTTCCATCAGTTATATGACCTATCAAAGGTGGAAGGATGAATAATTGCATAGCAAAATTGATGAAGGCCATAGTGGTATTTTCATAGGGGAGAGATTTAGGGGCATGTTACTATCTGAGAAGACAGACAGGCACTCCATTTTCCATGAGGGCCCATAGTCAGACAGAGCCAGGATTTTTAGGACCATAGAACTGGGCCTTGTCAGCCAAGATTCGCCAGCACTGCTGTACAAGGAAAGAAGTGAGGGCAGCTGTTAGGGTGAGGTTAAGGTGACCTTGACCTGCTTTTCTCCTCTTCCAGAGCACTACTCTAACATTTATGGAATGCTTCTAGGCCCTTGGCATCCTCATTGGTTCCATGGGCAAGAAAAAAAAAAAACCCTAGAAGATCTCAGTGTGCTGATGACAGCTGGGACAGAGGTTAGGGCTGGGTCAACTGTTCTCTGTTAGAACTATGACTTGACAATACCAAATCTCCTGTGGGCCTATGACAGGCTCCATTTACACACATTCTGTGTAGCATGAACCATGATCCTAACATGTTACATGTTGACTTGGAGAGATGTGAGTAGAGTAATTAAGAATCACACCTAAAATTGAAGGTACCACTTTGTGGACCCCTTTCTCCTCTGTGCTGTACTTTTTTTTTTTTTTAACCTCAAATGATTTTTAATGTACATAATTTACATATGAGAAACCCCACACAGCTTACTTCAAGGCATAACATTTTATGGTGTTCATTTAAAAACTATACATAAACCAAAATGCTTACAGTAATAAAAAAAAACCCTTAAAAACGAACCTGTATAACTCTAATATGTACTTCCCTTTTATTTTCTGATATTTTAAATATAAACAAATCTTTTATTTCTTTTCTAATACATTTATTGATTTATTTGGGGAGAATGGCACAGGCCTGCTAGGGCTTGCAAATAAGGGTCAAAGGAAAACATTTATGAGGTTGGTTCTCTCCTTCCACCATGCACTTATGGGGATCTAATTTAGTTCATCAGGCTTGGCAACAAAGGAGCTTTACCTGTGGACCCATCTCATGCTGTACTATTAAATTTCTTGGCATCTTCAAAAACCCCAAGAGATCTGCAGAATATGGCATTTAAAGATGTTATCTTAAATTAAGATTTTCTTTTTTTTTTGATATCGAGACATATCAGCACCTGACAGCACCCCCTATTCTACTCCAAGTAGAAGATAAGCATCGAAGAACCTCCACTGTAAGATGGTTGAATTAGTGGCAAACCTATCTCTTGGCATGAAAAAACCCCTTGCACCAACTGCAGACAGACTGCTGTCCAAAAAGGACAAAACGTGGTAGCAGGGAAGTCGACAGCCTAACTCTGCCAAGACAGGGTAGGTAAGTCCTTCATAATCCCGGCTCTACAACAAATGTCTGTCAGAGAAACAGGACCCAAAGGCTGAAGACTGATGCAGGAATGTATGGAGAGAAAATGGGAACTGTGCTGTACTTCTTATTAAGCCAAATTGCTGAATGGATTAGTCTACCCACTTATCAGAGCAAAGACAGGCCCACACTCCTGTCCTCCAACTGTGTTTTGTGGTCTACAGGCTAGGGGCCAGGGCAGGAAGCCATCTTCTCTTGGCAGCAGCAGAGATCAGCGAGGGCAACACAGCCATGATAGATAATATCTCTCCAAGGCTCTGTCCCAAGTTTCAGGCACTCAGGTAGCAGGAATTTATGGCTTCAGCCCCACCCCATGTTATTAATAAAGTAAAATTAGCCCTCTCTGAGTGAGGACATTTTTCACTGGAGTCTGAGAGCTGTAATGAGGAGCTATCAAAGCCCCCAAGTGCCATGAGAATTTTATATGCCCCGTTTCCTACAAGTTCTGAACAGCTCGGCCAATTTATAAGGTAATGATTTTTCCATCCATAATTTCTTTCATATGATTTTTGTAATGTGGACAATTTCCCTCCTGACTGGGCTTCACACAGTCTAGTTGAGTGGATTAAGGTAGGCCAAGGTTTTGGGGGTTCTTCTGAAGTCAAGAACAATGTACAAGAGCTGCTGTGCCCAGACTACAGCCTGTGCTGACTCCTGAGGCCACCTTGTGCACTTGACTTCATCACTTGGGGCCTCAGTTTTCCTATCTGTCCTGAGGGATAGCACTTTTTTGGTGCAGTCTATGTGGCTGTGTCATGAACTCTCCATTTCTTCCCAGCCTGTCCTTTACATCGGCGTTTCAACCCATGTGAGGCACTGTGCTGACACTAGGAACGTAAAGGTAGTCAAAGTGGAAGCCCATGCACAGATATATGGGCTAGATATATGGATACAGGCTCATGAGAACATAGGTGATAAGTTCTAGTGCTGGAGTGAGTTTGCATAGCATATCCCAGAGAACGCAGTCTACTTGCCTGACCACGAGAGACCCATTTAGACATTCCCAGTGTTCTATCCAATCCTTGATGGCACCTTGGCAGTGGACTTCGATGACCTTAATGCAGGACAACCTCCAGAGGATCCCCCATCACACACACACACACACACACACACACACACACACACACACACACACACAC